>QWTY01000254.1:0-36077 GCA_008033365.1 Pseudorectes ferrugineus | reverse complement strand
CAGCCGGATCCAACCACCCACCGCAGGGCACGCCCGGGGCGGGGGCATCGCAGGGAAGTGTATTCAAGAAGGAATAAAACACTGTGGGACATCCAGAGGGATAGGGAGATGGGGAGAGAGGAGGAGGAGGAGGGAACTGAGGAAAAGACAACAGAGGGAACACACGGTCAGAGGAGTAGGAGGAACATTGTGGCGGAACAGGCACACACCTCAGAGAGACTCCAGCCCATGGAGGGGACATGCCAGAGAATGGGCAAACTGAGAGAAGGAGGGATTGGCAGAGAGGAACCACTGTGAACTGACCCCCATCCCCTGCACCACCCATCACCTCCACTAAGGGGACTGAATGGACTTGTGGCAAGAACAAGGAGAGAGGAGAAAGGACTGGAGGGAAGAAGTGACATGGGGACTGGCTGTGGGGAGGAGAGGTGCCTGAAGAGGAGCTGAGCCTGGGAGAGGATAAGGGGTGTTTTTTTCCCTTTTTTTATTTTTGCCTTTTTCCCCCATTTTCTGGATCAGTTATTAAATGTTTCTTTTAATTGACATTAAATTCCCCAGGTTGAATCTGTTTTGCCCAGGACAGTGCTTGGTAATTGATCTCCCTGTCTTCATCTCAACCCATGGGCTTTCTCACTCCAGTTTGTCCTGTTCTGTCCGTGGTCCCACTGGCTCGGGGGAACGAGCATGCAAGTGTGTGTGGGCTGGGGCCAGCCCGCCATACAAACCCTTTCCCAATGGCTGCTGGTGTCACACCAGGGTGACACCTTCATCCTGCAGGTGTGGCCTTGCGGACAGAATTTGGCCCAATTTTGGTGTCAGTGAGAAATAACACCTCTCACTGTTCAGAGAAACAACACCTCTCTAGTCAGTAGCACAATGAGGATAAAATCTCCGGTTTGGATAGGCCTGAACTGTGATTCTTCATAGTCGGATGTGAATCAGAACAACCCCTTCTCTTCTGAATTCAGAGCTCCTGAATCTAGCATTGGCCTTTCTTTGTGGACAGTCTTTATGGACTTAAGCTGTAATTTCCTGTATTGCTTGACTGTGGGAATGTGGAGGAATGTTGCAGGAGGTCTATTGGGTTCCTGTCACTTTTCTCCAACAAAAGTGCCCAGCACAGCTTTTCAGGATACACTTGTAAATATAAGAATATATTGCCTCTTAGGACTGACAGTTCTGATTTATGTATATGAGATATTAAATCCCTTGGAAGGGGTCTACAACTACCTGAAAGGAGGGTGTAACCAAGTGGGGGTTGGCCTTTTCTCCCAGGGAACCAGTGATAGGACCAGAGGAGACAGTCTTAAACTGTGCCAGGGGTGGTTTAAGTTGGACGTTAGGAAGACTTTCTTCATGGAAAGGGTGATCAGACATCGGAATGGGCTGCCCAGTGAGGTTGTTGGAGTCACTGTCCCTGGAAATGTTTAAGAAAAGACTGGACATGGCATTTAGTGCCATGGTCTAGTTGACAAGGTCATGTTCAGTCATAGGTTGGACTTGATGATCTCAGAGGTCTTTTCCAACCTAATTGATTCTGTGACTCTGTGAAGACCAGCTAAGAAGAAAACTAATTCTTAGCTATGCTACAATTATGATGTCTTCTGGCTTTGTTTGGACTAAATGTTGTAAAATTCTCATCTCATTATATACTAGAGTAATTATTTTTTTAGGTTGAATATACTGTATGTAATCATCTACAAGAAACTGGGAGGATTTTTGAAAGCACTGCACCATTATTTGGAAGAGGTTCTAACCAGTATATAGGTACACTGATTTTTAATCTTTTGCATTTTGACAGCAAACCATCTCAGGCTTTTAATTGAAACTGAAGCTATTATTTTGGATTCCTCCTTCAGATTGCCTGATATTATGATGTTTTGGTCCTTGGTAAATACTTGATATGCTTAATTATGCTCTGAAATACTTCAAGAGATAAAGCTACGGTAATAAACATATCCCATGTTTAAATTTTGTATTTATAGAATCCACTACTAATGACGAATTTTCTGGGTAGATACTTATCTCAAAGAAGATTTCCGAAGTGAGGCTGTTTTTCTGCTGAAGCAGTTATCCTTGCTTTTCCAGTCAGTGCAAATATTTATCTGCGGCTTTTCCGAGCGGCGGGGAAGCAGTACGCCTGAAGGCAGCCTGTGAGGCGCTTTTCCCACTAGATGGCAGAAGATACTTTGGACCAGAATGTTTAACAATTTGAACAACATACAGAATTACTGGGCTTATACACTATGTTTTGCCCACAAGTACAGGGATTTTATTTATTAAAAGTTTATCTGGTCATACATTATCCAGATTCCTTTGAGTATACAGCCCCACTCTCTTTCTACAAATAAAGTAATAAGTAAATTAGTAAGTAAAAAAGTAAGTAAATAGGTAAATTTAAATTGCAGAGGTTTGATTGCAAAAATCTCTTGTTACTTATGTGGCATTGAAATCAGAAATGCTTACAGAAATTTCTGTATAGAAAAATCTATCCAAAAGAAGCTGCAAAGAAATGGATGCAAATACTATTGTTACAATGTTTCCATTATAATATGTACCATGTTTTGAGACTGTACATATAATATAATATTTGTACTTTAAGTGCTTTGTATTGGGTAGCATATTGAATTGATAAGCTTTTTACCTTGTAATAGTTTTCACTAACTTATGCATGGATATTCAGTGTAACATGGCTTAGGTACAGCGCTGTGACAAGACAGCAATTCTTGTTTTGCCAGCTCTTCCTAGAGCATTTTCAGCTCCAGCAGCTGGAATCTCCATTGAATAATGCAGCAAATGTGCACTGCACATATACGTAGATATAGAACTCTCCCTCTCTCTTGCATACATGCATTTATGTAAATATGGTTCTGTGCTTTGACTTATTTTTCCCTAAGCGTTTCTCTCAGCATCAGGCAAACTCCACAGTTGATAATGCAATTTTTTACTGTGAATGTTTTTCTTACAAGTTTGGCTTCAATATCGTCTGCAGGCTGGAAACACTGAAAAACCCAGCTACCTCTCAGGCTGAAGGTGATAGAATGTATTCTGAAAAGGTCAGTGGAAAGCAAAAGGGTGTCAAAGACCTTAACTCCAGCTAAACTTATTTTATTGTTTTATATCCATGGAACAGATGGACTGCTGAGTGTCAGTAGAAAGTTTCCAAACAGAAAAATACTTGGACCTTAGTTTGCTTTAATTAACTGATAGTTAGTTAACTTGTCCATGTGACTTAAAAAATATCCTAGATATTATGTAAATTATTTATTATTGAGACTAGTTGAATCACCCATGCTTTTAATATTGCCAGTTCTAACCCCTGTTTTTCATCCCCTTATGATTTTCTGAACTGTAACACTTTTTCAGGGTACTATTTTATATCCTGGCTGTGCCTCGGGCTGAAATTTTTGAAAATTTTTGGCTGAGAAGGTTCAGTCATTTCTAATAAAGTGTAGGGAAAGTGAAATATTTGTTCCATGTTTTTTAAAAATAAAATCTGGGATCTTTTCTTTGAATGAGTCTTGCTGTCTGGTGCTCTGGAGTAAGGGATTTGAAATTCTAGTGAGGAGGAATTGATAAAGAAAGGCATTTTGGAGTCAGAATGTGACCTTTGCTACTCATGGGAAAGTCTGTTACAGGCCTCTGCAAAATCTTTCTTGCACACAGGTTGTATAATCGTGGTTTTTCTGGGTGAACGTGTCCAGGAAACATATTTACACATCCCAGGTCTGGCAGGGAGGGCACACAGCACCCCCACAGCAGGAGTGAGCACGCTGCCCTCCATCCATGGGACTGTGGCCAGAGACAGGAAAGGATCTGGCTGGATTCATCACTCCCCATTTCATGCATCTGTGTCAGCCACTGCGTGCTGCTCCCTGCATAGGCTTTCTTAGGCACAATACACGTTCTGTCTTTTCAAGTCTGCTGCCAGTGGGTGGGATAACCCAGCCTAGATGTATATATTTCTAATCTGGATGAATCTGATCTGATGACTCCAGTGAGAGAACTGGATATGCAGTTCTGCAGAAGGAAAATTGGGCTGAGTGAGCATAAAAGAATGCATGTTCTCAGCATAAATTGGTTTCAGGTACAATGTTTTGCTTGACAAAGGAGACATCCTGACAGTACCTGAAAGCATCAGTACCTCAGTACTTGTGGCATCAGGCAGAGCCCCCAGAGTAGCTCCTGCAGTTCAGTGACAATCCTCTCCTCTGGTTTCTGAGAAGGGCAGTCTGCTTGGAATATGCTGGTCCATCATTCCTTAAGAACTCCTAAACTACCACATATCTTTAAGAATGGAAAATCTCTTACTTTGTTAAAATAAAGGTTTAAAGATTCATTTAAATGAAAGGGAACAGTTGCAAAAAGACAAGACAGTGATATGCTGCTGGAATTTAACTATGCTGTTTTCTCTCTAGCTTGTTTTATGCCTTAGAAGGAGACTGTGTTCTTGCAAGAACTCATTCTCATGCAGAATGATGTCAGTACCCTCACACTACCCTGAAAATTCTAAATTCTTGCATTGGATATGAAATAGCAAAACACTAATGATTTTTCGAAGGATGCCCTTCCCCCTGCTGTGTAGTTTAAGGATGTCCGTTGTATTACTTTTAAGTACTGAAATTATATGCTGATACAAGCAAATTATTTTGCAACTTGTTGGAAATTGCCCTTTATTTTGGATTTTGGTTTTATGCTGTTGTTTCTTAATCCTTTTATCAGGCAGAAAACATAAACATTGTCAAACTTGTTTCCCTTAACTCACATCTCTTGTAGAAACGTGCTGCCAACTGTATTTCTTAAGCGAGCTCAACCTTGCTTTCTCTGCTACCATTTTCAGATTTACTATTTCACAAATCATGCATCTCAAGAAACAATTATTGTATAAATATCTTAACAGCACTGTAGACCTCAACACCTCATAGAGACCAATTAGGCTACATAAACATATTTTATTCCTAGATTGGAAGAAGATTCTCTGGATAGTATAATGCTATTTCTCTCTACATTGCTTTAGGGAACTTTTTCAGTGAGGTCTGTCACACAGAATGGTATCCATATCTAGAAATAGCCTTTTCTTGTGTATGAGAAGCTGTTTTAATGTAAATAATTTTGTTGAAAAGATTGGCTAGGTGATTTGGGTTTTTTCCTAGTTTTCTATCTGTAAACATAAAACAGAGGGCAAGTGTTCAACAAAGGGAAATTCCTTCTGTGAAATAACATTTCCAACTGATCAGGTATCCATTACAGTTCTGGGGAGGTTAGCAGACAGTAATGCTACTTTGGGGTTGTGGTTCTAAGCAGATTTTAATGCTCTTTCTGATACCATATAAATATTCCAAGAATACTTACACTTAAAACCAGTTGAAAAATCAACTATGTCACTTGGGGGTATATTTGGGTCTATATTCCCTTTGTTGTTGCTGTAAAAGATAACACAGCACTACTTTAAATATACGTTTCCTGTCTCCCATAAAAATCTTGGCTCTTAGTTTGCTTTCATGTTAGCAGAAGAGATTAGTTCCAAACAACATTAAGAATCAAAGAAACTCAGCAAATTGAGGTGCCTTGAAATATCTGTCAAATAAATCCAATATAATGGGTTGTTTGGTCTTGATAGCAAAACCAAACAAACAAAAACAACATCCCGTGTCCGCTAAAATTTCAGTACGGTGCTGGAATGGAGGTCAGAGCTTCCTCAATATGAAAAGGAATCTTGTTACGGGGATAAGTAATCAACCACCTGGGAGAATATAAAACTAAAATGAGAGGTGTCCACGGAGACACAGCAGTGCTGCCAAGTTAAAGATTTAAATCCAAATAAAATATTACAGTAGTCTCAGGTGATAGCATCCATAGAAGTTTGGACCTCATTAGGGGAATTGAAAAGCTTAGAGCTGTTTCCAGTAATAACACTCAATTTAGTTGGTTAAATTAAAGCCAAACTAATCTCCTTTCCATGAAGTGTTTGAGCAAGTTGTAGAAAACTCCCCCATCAGTTTTCTTGTAGGAGAAAGAAGTCTCATATAAATAGTGCTGCAAGACTGAAAAACTCTTTGCAGCAACCTGGCAATTCCCATTTACACTTTGGTGTGGTCCTATCTCTTAATCTATTAAACAAATCTAGAGACCTTGCTGTTTCATCCTTCATCAGATCTTATAAAATGAAGCTTCTGGGGAGGGTTGGGGTTCACAAGTGTCAGCTTTCACAAAGAAAGTGGTGAGTTCACGATTTCAACAGAAGCTGGTGGAATTTGGTTTGAAGGAACTGAAGTAGAGTTTTCCTATTCATGTGGCATCCTCAGTGTTTTTTCATTTAGACCTCAACCGCTTATAAAGATTCTTAGGAAACATTTAACTAGCTAGAGTGAAAGTGAAGAGCTGACTTTAAAGGAACTGTTGAAGTAAGGAGCAAAACATGTTTGATGCATTAGAAATCAGAATTAAACTGAAAAATCAACCAAACTAAGGAAAAGCTATACTTCTTCATAATTCAAGGAATAACAATTACAGAAAATGACTCTGTACATACGGTGTATGTGAATATCCGTCAGCAAAGCCTTTTCTATGAGCCATGCTGCCAATGTGACAGTAAAATTATAAATTTAAAATGTGTATTGGTGATTACACTTGATCAGTCAGTCTTGGTCTACCCCACCTTAAACAGTACTGTTGCCTCTCACCTTTTCCATTTTTCCATTTTTCCATTTTTCCATGACACTTCTGAATCAAGTGTCAGTGGCAGAGCAAATTTGGTTTTCCCATTTCCCTTGGCATTTTTGAATATATATAGAAGACTGAATAAATTGTCTGTGTTTAGATTTACCAGATATTTTACTCTGACTAAAATTAGGGCACTACAGCAAATGCTGTGGTGATATCATCATAATAATTAGTTGTGGGCACCACGAAGACAAAATTACCTTGTTTTGTATACAGAGTTTTAGTAAATGTGTATAAATAAATCTTGAAACATATGACATATCTGTTGTCATTTTTTTGTTACTTACTGTGTTCTACAACTCATCCTGGATCCAATAAAGTGCTTAAAAGAAATTGGCCTCAGTGAATTTTTGCATGTGTTTAAAGGTTAGCATATGCTGGAGGGCTTTGCTGACCTGGACATCTTGGTTGTATCTTATGATTTATCATGCTTTTATTATGCTGTCCAAGTTTCTCACGCTTGTCACCTTTGCTTTCACAGCTTAGATAATTTCCTACTTTAAAAATTCACTTTGCTCTTGATAAGTAGTGAAAAATGTCACTTTTCAAAGCAAAAAGTATCCGATGGAAGCTGTGTACAGCAGGGATGAGAAACAAAAGATGAGAAGATCAATGAGAACTGTTGAAGTAAGGAGTGAAACATGTTGAGTCACCAGGACTGAAATCAAGAAACTGCTTTCCTATCTTCTGAGATAAGGAGACATTTTACTAAAAACTCTTGATCCTTCAGTGTGCTGCCACCATCATGTCAAAAACTCTTCAGTGTGGCCCATTCAAAGCTTTTTCTATGGCTTTGAAAATAAGCTAAATGTGTTCAGGGATGAGGCTAGAGTAATAGAAGCCTACAGAAATGAAGATATTGCACCACTAATGGATCCAGACCCCCACAGTATTCTTCTCAGGCAAGTTGTGGTTACTTTTCATAGGAGAAATAGAAGATTACATGAATGGGTGCTTGAAACTGACCTATTCAAGTCACTGTTGGTCTGCATTTGTCTACAGGATCCACCAGTCCTGAAGTTTAGGTAGACTATGCTGTTGATGAGGGCAAAGCTGTTGACCTTAACTTGCAAAACTCCAGCTTGACATCAGTCTTGGAGGTATGGTCATGTAGTCACTGGAAATACCAGTGATTTCTGACAAAAACGAGTTTCTGCTTCAGTCACAGATGGGAAAAAGAATGTGGGAATGTGCTGTATGGGTTGGACTTAGCAGCCTATGGTGTGACAGGAGCAGAAAGGCTCATTCCTGGGCCATGAATGTTTCTTTGCTGGCTAACCCAGGCAGAGCGTGACCAGGACACTGCTAGTAATACCCTGAGTAACCTACATATGTGTCTAAAATCTATGATTATAAATGCCTTAGTATCTTGAACAGTTATAGAGAAGAAACTAATTAACAGCCTCATTTAAAAAATAAAATAGCAAAGAACAATGCCAGAAAGTTCTAAAGGTTAAGCTGATATTCCATTAAAATATAGCCTGATTTTTGCTTTTCAAAATAGCTTGTGTTAATCTATGTTACACAACACAGCCTTAGAGGCACAATGATATTGTGTTGTTGATTCAGTGGAGTGTTGTTTAGTTACAAAAAATTTCCATGACTTTTTCAGTTCCCTTATTAAAGTCTATTTTTGCCCTTTACTAAGTCTGCTGGTACACAAATTGAGGTACCATGAGGTAATTAAATAAATTTCTTTTTAGGACACAATTGATCCAGAGGCTTCTTAAAGACTGATTCTAGATAAAAAGTATTAAAATTAAGCTGTACTTACTTAAAAGCTACCCTACAAAATGCCCAAGATACCACTTCTAGTTGAGACAAAATTCAGTGAAAGCTGTGCTGTTGAAGGGAATGCACACTTGGACCCCAAATAATCACAAAATTATAATGTGATTTCATTTTATTCCTGAAATTGCTAGTCAAAGGAACTAGATTATAGTATGAATCATGTGCCTATGGAATACAGCACATCGTGAAACTAACTTCTCATTTATGTTTTATTCCTATTGTATACAGAGTCTAGAATGTTTTGGATTTTTTTTAATAATCATGTATAGCTCTCTTAAACTGTGTGAGTCTCTTTGGAATATAAGCCTGTTTATTTTATTGTGCTCTGTTTAGTTATTCTAAAAAAGAGTTACAGACACATAATTGTAGCCATCTGTTGTGTTTTAAGTCCAATCTAGCCCAAAAGTCAAAAAAGTCATGGCAACAACTTATAAAAACAAAGGCAATAATATGAACTCACTATGGTTACTGCTGAACCTTTATTTCTCCCTTCAAATGAAGTAAGTTTCCTCAGAGAATTATTTTAATGTTTGATTTATTTCTTTATTAAATATGCCCACAGTATGACCAGCTTCTCTATCAAGATTGTCATATAGCTGTCTCCTTGATTGTAAATCTGTGTTTCTCCAAAAACATGAGTTCTCTTATGATAAAAAATGAAGCTCTAAGTGAAACCCCAGTGCTTGCCATATATTACTTTAGCATAAACCAGCAATCAGGATTAAGATTGCTTAAGAAAATTTATTAGTGGCGATGAATAATATTTATCATATAATATATTTAACCCATACTCTGACAGATTTAAAATTCATTATTTATACATTTTAGATATTTGATGTATTAGGTTTAATAATTCACTGAGATATTTAGTAAATAGTTTCCGCAATTAACTTAATCAAAATGTCAGCGACTTTTATGAGACATTGTTAATTTTCAGTATTATTCTGTCTTCTAGACATATTGAATTTATAAGTGTATCATATTTTTAAAGCTAGGAGCGATGCATTGGTACTTCCACGGTGAACAATAAATGGTATATGTGTTTTGAAAATGACCTCTACATGTATTGAATAAGGTCAGATAGATTCTACTACTGCAGATTGTTGACATGGTATATTCCACCAATTCTCTTTTCTTTATATTTATGGAAAACTCCCATGATAGAAATCCATGCTGAGCTATCTTTACTGAATCATTCACACACCTAGCTCCTGTTAAACAGAAAAGCTGGAGTGTTGGGGGAGCAGTGCTGTCCTTTGAGGAGAACTATAGACTACAGGATTCTAGTGGCTTATGATTTCTTAGGAAGGATGGGGATGCCCGAGGAATGAAATGCATCCTGGCTAGACCCATTCCTCTCTTTTGACTGTGAAGTGCCTGGTGTTACGCTTGCCATTAGGCAGGATGGGTATAAGTCCCAACCACCTCCAGAGAGATGGTGGCCCGATGACAAATGGCTGTCTGTCCTACACAGTTCCCTAATAGTCACCAACAGGGAACTAGGTTGTTTCTGTCAAACCAAATTGGCCACTGGAATGGTGAAGCTAAGATGAAAAATAACAGAGATCAGTTTCCAGTTGTTCAAGCCACCTTATGGGAAATAAGGGAAGATACAAGCAATGGATAATTTGTAGATTGTTTTATTCAGGTAGTAATAATTAAATAAAATGGCAGGTAGTTCACACTGCTGTAGATTGGAGGTGAAATAAGAAGTGTAAATGTGTCGTTGCAAACTTCACTCACAAGTATAAATGTCATGTAAAAGCAAACTGTTGTTTTTTCACTTCTCATTTATTGAGTTAATTGTGTGTGGATATCTGTGCTTTTACTCTTGATTCTTTTGTTAAATATGCCTAGTGAGCATGGGAGTGAACCACTCCCCCTGGTATCAGCCTCATACTACCATTAAATGTGATGGTGGAGACCTGCTAATTTTTTTTTTCAAAGGTGTACAAAAATATTGGCTTGTAACCTAAAGATGACATATTTGCAGCATGATGGTAACCACAAAACTTTGGTCCATAACATCAAATCTGAATTTTGTTTTTTCCTTAGAAACTTACACTGAACAATTTCCGTGTATTTTCCTGAGCTACAATGAAGAAATTTTTATAAAATATAATCTCATTCAGGTGTCCCTGGAATCCCTCCCCTTTTTTTGCTCTCCTACTTTTGCTTTTAATAGACTTTTGGTTCTCTCCTATTCTAAGTATTTTCCAAGTATTTATCATTAATTCTTTTTTGTCTATGCATTTGTTCATTTCTAACTGTCTGTAACCACTGTCTTCTAAGTCTCAATGACTGAAGTTTTCTGGTTTGATGCATTTGTTTTATTACCTTTTATCAAATAACACAGTAATTAAAAATAATATTATTTTATGTCATCTATACAAGGCATTCATTTCTTTACTACTTTATCATATAGATATTTCTCTGACTTTGAGTATTATTTCATTACAAATAAATCAATGGGTAAAAGTAGGGCATGCCCATGGTTCAGAAAGTGAAAGGTGCATATGGCTGTGGAAAAGAAGCTGTGCCAGACTGGAATCTGATCAGTAGCACTACTGATAGCCTCGCTCAGACATCACCCACAGACAGCTGGGGCTACCTGCAAGAGGTCCTGATTTCATGGATATTGTGTCATCTAGAGCAGGTAAGAGAAATAATTTTAGGAAAAGCAAAGACCTTAGGACATTTTCAGTATTCAGCCCAGGAAACTGAAATACCGATGACACCAACTTAAATGCAAGTGGAATGGTTTGGGATGACTTAAAAACAAGGTTATTCCTTAAAAAAATTAGCACTCCTGAAAACCAGAGGCTTAAGTTTCTAATCAGAGATCTCAACTGTTAAGCAGGTGGTTGTACAAAACCATTTGAAAAGTATTAGTAGGATTAAAGTATCGCAGTTGTGTGTTGCAGGGGTTGGAATGTCAGTTTGCTCTAAACCTCTCTCCCCCATTTCATCTCTTTCAGTCTCTGGTTAATATTAATCCAAGCTAATGGTGAAAACATTCTGGGTGTGATGGAACAAGGCATAAAAGCATGTTCATAATTTGGAGTATTCGGGTTATCCTTTCAACTGATAAGCATATGATTGAATGCTCTGCTGGAATGGGGCCAGAGTACATTTTGCTGCTGATTAGAATGAGATTGTGCATGTGCTGTAACACACACCTTCATATCCAGCTGCGCCCCTACAAAGGATGGAGCTGCTACATTGTGGACAGGATTGTTATTGCATTAAACATCCAGACAGTGTTCATATTATCCTTCAGTACTGCACAAAAACAAACAACCAGCCAAACAAACAAAAGGTAAGAATCATGATCTGTGAGTGAATAAAGACAACAGGCACATTTCCACAGCTCAAATGAAGGGAAAATCTCTCACTGACTTAATTAGGTGCACTGCCTGACTAAAGGCTGCATGATTTGGCCAACATTTCCTATCATTCCAATGTTATGACAGAAGTCGCCAGAACAATTCCAGCTGACAAGGAGTCATGCTCCACACTGCATTCGGGAACAAATGGAAGATGACTGCAGAACCTGAAAACAGATTGACAACTGATAATGATAGCACATAATCCTGTTGCTCAGCTCCTGTTGAACTCTCAGGTTTAATGACCCTTCTATTTACACATGACATGAGATAGAAAAGGTTTCCTGTCAGGTAAACAAAATGAAACTTTTGCTCTTGGCTCTCATACATTTTGTATAGGAAACTCTGTTTTGACAAATCCTGTAAAAATAGTATTATATTTCCAATAAAAACTGTTACTCTTTTATTCTACTTATTATATTTTTCCTGTTTTTGGTATGTGGTGGCAGACATTTAGGTTCATTAGTTTCCTATTTGTGTATCATTCTTGGGAGACTGATACCTGATTCTGGTTTTCTAGCAATCACTCCTAATAGTATTTTTAATTATCTCTCTTTTCTTCTTGGGTAGCCTTAATCTTGACAATAACTCAGGTTCAGATTACAAGATTCTTCAAGAGGAAAACTGTTGGTTTTGAGGGACTTCTCTGTCTAGCTGTCTTCCTCTTGACCAGAGAAGAGACAATTATACTGTTTGCTTTTTCTGACACACCTTTTTCTCTAAGTTTTTTTTCTGAAATACATGCAGTTTTTCAAATTTTTTTCTGCTTCTAAAGGGCTTATTAACTTCCCTTCTATAGCAGAAAACAACAAAGTGCTGCAATCAAATACATACTCCTAGGAGATGGATTCTACTCGTTTCTGCTTTCACCTTTGTAGGCATCCTTTTCTGAGAATTAGAAAAAGTTTCCCCATAAAACATGTGGAATTGATAAACATGATGTCAAGGCAATCAATCTAGTCAGTTTGGATAAAGGAGTCAGATGATCGGGCTGGGTTTTTTTTCTTTTTCATTGTCACATCCAGTCTGTTTGTTGGTCCTTCTCATTTCCTGCATGATGAAATATTGCTCAAGCTGTATTTGGAGAATCAGATGAAAAGGTGTTTTAACATATGACCAAGCAGAGAAAAAATTATGGAACTGAGCCTACATTAGCACTTACTGCAATAATACTTCATTAGCAGTCCTCAAATCTACTGGCTTTTCTAAAGGCTGCTAGTCATACTCCACCCTGATTCCTTGCTCTCAGCTCCATAACACTGCTTGGAAGATGCTGGGTGCCTCTCTCCTGGACAACTTGCCTGGACAAGGTTGCTCCTTCCCTTGCGTAGCATCAGCTGACTGGAACTTGCTTGACATCTCACCTTACAACCTTCCCTCTTTCTCATGATTAAAAGCAGGGTGCATGTCAGCATCCAGAAAATGATCCACCAGTGCATCAAATAGACTTTCCTTTTCCTAGGGACCTCACTGGACCTTGGATAGATGTGGGCTTTCTAGGCTCAGATTCCAGCCTTTCCAGTCATCCCACAGATTACTGCTTGGTCATCAGTTCTTCTGACTGAACATTATCACTGAATTTTCCAGCTTTTTTCCCTCACACAGTTGAAATCAATGCCACCTAAGAAGTAGCTGGTGAAGAGTGATATTTAAGATATTTGATTTCTTAAATGCAGATATTTGAGAAAGGCCTGTGATATAATTTCTATGTATTTTCTATGAATTTTCTTGCTGTCTATTTCTTCCTTCACTTACCTTCACTTTGGATTTGTTCTCCAAGGACACAAAATATAAATAAAAACTTTTTTTTCCATTTTTACTCATCTGTTTGGCCATAATTATAAGTCTTTGGTAATGTAATACTGATAATTGCTTCAGGATCCAAAAGAAAATCACAAGACAATACCACTGTTTTCTAGATTTTTTCCCCTCCCATAGCATGTAGTGGTAGATTATATCCTATGCTCTTTTTCCTGTGCTCCACTTGGAAGATCCAAAATCAGCAAAGTCTTGTAGAAGGTCCTCTTGGCAGGAGGCAAACTTCTGCAGGAGGAAGCAGAGAGAGATCTGCTGCTAAGGCTGACTCCTTTGTCTCTTTTCTTAGTCTGCAAGTGTGTTGGAGAAAAGAAAGGAAGTGACATAATTAACTTTGATAATCTCTCTGGTTGGTAGAGAGTCCTCGGGGAAAATGACTGAATAGTGTTAGTTAGAACAGCATTGTTCTGAGGCCAAACAGAGAGAAAGAAAGGGCCTGTGAACAATGTTTTTAGCTGAGTCTGCTGTACTCAGTGCCAGTCAGGCATAGAAAAAAATCAATAATTTGAGAAAAATATTCTATTTGTTCGGAACTGCTTTAATTCATATGTTGTTTCCAGTTAAAAATGCTAAATGCTTCTATAGATCTCGTTTGTACATGTCCCTGTTAAACTACAGCATATTAAATTGCACATGTGCTGGTGTGACCTACTTAATTTTGTGCATATCAAGGTCCTTCTCTGAACATCTAATTACCTCCTGCCAAAATTAGACACCTAGTGTTTGTGGACCGGGCATGTACAGAGCTGCTGCCATTTGTCAGCGTTTGCTGTGGAGGACACACACTCCTGCAATAGGAACAACTGAAAAAAATCAGGAAACAGAGGCGAAGCTGAAAAACTGAGGGAGTATGTTTGTAGCAGCAACTGCTGCAGAGGTAAAGTGCGAGGATGAGGGCAAGGCAGGTGGGGGAGCATGGCCAGCAGAGGCCACTGAGGGTCTGAGCGCTGAGAGGTGGCAGCAACCCCTGTGGCATTGCCCCACTGCCCAGCTGGCTCTCCCCCAACACTGACAAACAGCTGATGTTTCTCAGACCACTATGCGCCATTTTTGCCATTTTTTTTTTTTTTTAATCTCAGCAATGTACAAGGAGCTTGTAACAAGTAGGAAATACAGCTGAACTTCTCTGAGGCATCTCAGAAGAGATGCCACATAGTGGGAGCTGACGCAATGCCCTTGTTGGGACAGCATAGAGACACTCTAAGCATTTTGGTATCTCTGGGTAACAGGGTCTGTAGTACCTGCCTAGGGCATTAGGAGAGCATTGCTAAAGAACATGCTTTCTTTTGGAAGGCCTGCATGGTACAGATTGAGGCAGATAACACAGATATTATAGTATTATACTTCTCAGAGACCTAAACTGTAAACCTTTTCTGGTCACAGATGAGAGAACAAAAATCTCCATTAAAAAAATATAGAACAACTGAAGTCATCAAAAGACAGTTAATAATGACCTATAAAATGCATGCAATCTTCCAGTCAAAAATATAAAATGTATTTAAAATATTTAACAAAGAAAGACTACTAGAGGCAAGAGTCTCTTGTAAAAGAGTGTCCTGGCAAGAAGGGCAGCATAACAGTCAATTATTACAAACAAAATCCAGGTTTCTTAATTAAAATACAAAATACTGGCTCTGCTGTGTAGCCTGTAATAAGTTATGTCTTGAGAAGACTGTAATTATGCTGGCGCCTGCTAGTGCTGCCATAGTTAAGTTTGTCACCATTTCCATTATAAACCCCATTTTTAAGCAATTTATAATGTAGCCATAAAACATGATTTTAGATTGAACTTGGAAAAGAAATTCTTAGACTGAAAAGTTTTGTTTCTTTCTTTTTTTTTTTTAAATACAAATAATCTGTTTGATCATCTTTATGCTTTTTAGGAGAGCACTAAATAAGCCAGAATTTTTATGGCCATTCTGTAGTATAAACATATTTTATTTTTTTCATCTGCATTAACAGGATCAGTCATTGCTTGAAAGCAGAGAGTTTTAGTTCTTTAAATGTCCATAAATACAGGAAAACAAACTTCATGATTCTTCACAGAAATAATGAAGACTGAGTAGCTTTGAATTACAATGAAGAAATGAGAACTTAGTTAACCCTGGGCCTCAGAATAAATCATTGCAAAATGCTTCTGCCATGAGACTGACCTTCCCTTTCTAGCACCCTTCTCATGCCAAAGGAAGATGTCAGAGCCAGGAGGCAACAATGTCTCAAAGGTGGAAGCTTTCCTGGCAGCCCATTGCATCTGGTTCGTCTAGCCATGCTCACAGGAGCATACAGAAGATATCCAAAATGCCTGAAGGTCATAGAAAATTCTCATTGATTTGTCCCAGTGTACACTTTATCACCAAAAGGGGATCAAGAGGAGAAAATGAGCATAGAAGATATTGGGCATCTGCTCTGAGAAATCGTGGTGAGAAGGTACAGCCGTGGCTTGGGCTATGCAGAAGTATGTTTATCATGCGTATCATGCTAATTTACGCTATTCATGAACAAGACTCTGTTTGTTTTTGATGGTTCAACGCTTGTTTCTAGAGAGGCAGATATATTTTTTGATGATTTGTGCTAACAACAGATAGCAAAACCTATGAAAATACCACTGTGAATCCACTTCCCAAAGGAAAAGACTATTCTGCAGTCTCAGCATCTGTAGCTGTTTTATAATTTGCATGGCTTAGCTAGAATTCTTTCAGGAAATACCATTTTTTCCAATTTAAAGGTCTAAATGTTAAAGAACAAGAACTGAAAGTAGTAAAGCTAAAAAAGCAGAAACGAAGGACTGCTCGCGTGTCTCTTCCATGTTTAGATTACAATGCAATTTCAGATGCAAGAGTTGCGATGTAAATCATATTCCTCTTGCCTAAGCCTGCTTTACAAGAGGCTTGGATTACTCTATTTAATATCATGCAGGTCATGTTTTCAGACCTCTGGCTACATAAAGGAAAGTTTAGCAGCTACAATAATCTTTCAACTTCAGTGTAAAGATTTTAGTGTAAATTTACTGCAGATTTTAGGTATATACTTTCTCCAGTATTTCAGTTTTTCTCAACCACCATAACAAATGTCTGAGAGAAAAAAAAGGATTTTCTAGACCAGCAGCATAAACTGTGTTTTCACTTTATTCCTTTGCTTTGCCAGCTTATCAAATTCTGGTTTGAAGACTGCTGTAGTAAATACTGGCAATGGTTACCCATTGTTAATTAAATAAATTTCATCAGCTGTTGCCAATTGTAATAATTTTACGAGATCAAGGCATTACATGCTAGAAGAGAGTATAGTTGAATGAGAGAAATTCAGGAAAACAGTATTTTATTTTAAAGACTTTTCTTGATCTGTGTTTTGACCATTGCCACCACAGTACTACTGCATGTTGGCTTATGAAATAGACTCCACACTGGAAACTTCAAATAGTTTCCATGACATATTTCCATAACTGCCTGTCTCAATGCTGCTTGGTTGCCACCGTCTTTAGGGTTCTTATGATGATAATTTACTACAAACACACAGATAATGTTCATTCTGTCTGAGCTAATGTGGAAATGGTGCCAGCAGAACACCACTTACTAATATTACTAAACAGTTAATAAAATCTCTGTATGGTACTGTCAATACTTAGCTGATTGCAATGTTGTCTTGTCTCTTTTCCCAAAAATGCCATTGTGATGAAAAGCTTACAACATTTTGTAGCTAGGTTGTTGCCAATTCCTCAGCTGGGTCTGGCCTGCTTCCCTGATGGATCCCCATACCTGAAAAATCTGTGTCATGGGGATCAGCAGAACTGCTCCCTTGGATTCCCAGAGGGCAGAGTTTGGCCTGTTTAGCAGACTGGTTTGCAGAGCCCCTTGGGAAGCTGTCTTGAAGGGCAAAGGAGGCCATAGAGGCTGGGTATAGGTCAAAAAGGAAACTGTAAAGGTGCAGGAATAGGCTATCCCCATGTGTAGAAAGATGAGATGGTGGGAAAGAAGACTGGCCTGCCTGAACAGAGACCTTTGCCTGGAACTCAGAGAAAAAAATTTAAAAAGGAGAGTTTCTTCCCTCTGAAAGAAGGGGCAGGCAACTCAGGAAGACTACGAGGATGTCATGAGGCTATGCAGGGAGAAAATTAGAAGGGCCATAGCCCAACTATAACTTAATCTGGACACTGCTATAACAGACAACAAAAATGGTCCTATAAATACATTAGCAAAAAAAGGAGGGTTAAGAAGAATCTCCATCCTTGACTGGATGTGAGGGTAAACATAGTGATGACAAAGGATGAGAAAAAGGCAGACGTACTTAATGCCTTCTCTATCTCAGGTTTTAATAACAAGACAAGTTTTTCTCTGGGTTCCAGCCTCCTGAGCTGGAAGACAGTGATGGGGAGTAGAATGAAACCCTCATAATCCAAGGGTTTAGCACCTGCTACACAGCTTAGACACACAAAAGTCCATGGGGATCCAGATGGGATCCACCCAAGGGAAAGGAGGAACTGGCAGAAGTGCTCACAGAGCCACTTTCCATCATTTACTTCAGTCTTGGCTAACCAGGGAGGTCCCAGCTCACTGGAGATTAGCAAATGTGATGTCCATCTACAAGAAGGACCAGAAGTAGGATCCAGGGAACTACAGGCCTGTCAGCCTGACTTCAGTGCCAGGGAAGCTCATGGAGCAGGTCATCTTCACAGAAACACACAGCACCTACAGGGCAACCAGGGGATCAGGCCCAGCCAGCACAAATTCATGAAAGATAAGTCCTGCTTGAACAGCCTTATGTCCTTTTATTGACCAGGTGATGCCCCTATTGGATGAGGGAGAGTCTGTGGATGTTGTCTACCTGGACACCAGTAAAACCTTTGATACTTTCTCCCATGACATTCTCCTGGAGAAACTGGCAGCCCGCAGCTTGAACAGCTGCATTTTTTTGCTGGATTAAAAACTGGATGGCTGGGCCCAAAGAGTGGTGCTGAATGGTGCCACATCCACTTGATAACTAGTCACTAGTGGGATTCCCCAGGGATCAGTATTTGGACCAGCCCTGTTTAATATCTTTATCAATGATCTGGATGAGGGAATCAAGTGCACTTCAGTCAGTTTGTGGATGACACCAAGTTGGGCAAGTGTGTTTATATGCTAGGTTGTAAGAAGGGGTTTGGACAGGCTTGATCAGTGGGTCAAAGACAATTGTATGAGGTTCAACAAGGCCGAGTGTCAAGTCCTACACTTGGGTCACAACAACCCCACGCAGCACTACAGGCTGGGGACAGAGTGGCTGGAAAGCTGCCCAGTGGGAAACCTGGGGGTGCTGGTTTACATTTGGCTGAACATGAGCCAGTGTGTGCCCAGGTGGCCAAGAAGGCCAATGGCATCCTGGCCTGTATCACTAACAGAGTGGCCAGCAGGACCAGGGCAGTGATTGTCCCCCTGTACTCAGCACTGGTGGGCCCACGCTTTGAATCTTGTGTCCAATTCTGGGCCAGACTGGGGGGAGTCCAGAGAAGGGCAATGGAACTGGTGAAAGGCCTGGAGCGTAAGTCTTATGAGGAGCATCTGAGGCATCTGGGGGTGTTTAGCCTGGAGAAGAGGAGGCTCAGGGGAGACCTTATTGCTCTCTACAACTGCCTGAAAGGAGGGGTTAATTAAGTGGGGGTCTATCTCTTCTCCCAAGTAACAAGCCACAGGACAAGGGGAAGTGACCTCAAGTTGCACCAGGGGAAGTTTAGATAAAGATTTTTTTCACAGAAAGGATTGTCAATTGGTGAAACAGGCTGTCCCAGGGAAATGGCTGAGACACCATCCTCAGAAGTATTTAAAAGACGTAGATTTGGCACTTTGGGACATGGTTTAGTGGTGGACTTGGCAGTGCTGGGTTAATGATTGGACTTGATCATCTTAGAGGTCTTTTCCAACCTAAATTATTCTATGATTCTACGTAGAAAGATCAGTTAGAACATACCAAAGATTTTAGGGTGTACATAGTCTAGCAGTTGTCCCATGCACATCTTTTTCTTTCATAGTCCTCCTCCAACAGCAGGAGATTACTAGTCTCTCAAGGACTGTGTGATTCATGGTAGTGATCAGTTTCAATTGAAAGTACTGGAGCAGCAGCTCCTTTTTTACTGCCTGAGAGGCCAGCTGATCTCTTACAAAAGGGGAAACTTTGCTAAACAAAGGAAGTAATTTTAAAAGAAGAAAATAACATCTGTCTACAGATATGTGGGGAGGGAAAGAAGAAATGTGAAAATGGAGATGGTGGGGGAAAAAGATTTAAAGTTTAAAAAGCTGAAAAGAAAGTCCGTGTGGGATCAGAGGCAGCACATTCAAGTGGCAGACCAAATGTAGAGAGATGTAATAGGAGAAAGTATTGGGAAGAGAGGGAGAGTGTGTATAATACGAAGCACAGGAAAAAGGTATAAAACCCCCAAAACTAATTTAGAGAGATTAAAAAACTGCTGCACCATCCCATTGCCAGTAGAGGTGCTAAAGCCACGGCTATGGAATAGAGTAGCAAAATGCTCAAGGGAAGAAATAATTCCTATATTTAGATAGGTAGAGTATTTCACGACATGAACAATAGTGCAGTGCAGATACCTAGAAGGCATCCGTTTAGAAATTAATTTCTGTATAAATCTGTAGTTGAAAACAAAAAAGAACTCCAGCAAGAGGCAGAAGAGATTCCCTGGAAAAGCACTGCAGCCAGCCCGGGAACAGCACAAGATACTTCTGGCCGTGCTGCAGCCAGAGAACAAGGAGACCAGCAGGTACCAGTCTGCAGCTGGGGCACAATAAAACCCTTCTACAAGCTGAGCCAAGAACAATCTTCTTTAAAAGTGCTTTACTACTTACAAATGTTGCTCTTGTCCAAGTGTTTTGTATTTCCTTCAGTGCAGTTCCTTTTTATTTTTTTTCTTTAAGATAATTAGAGGCTTATTGTAAACCAAAGGGGATTTCTGGGAGCTCTTTGCGTTTTTAAATTATGTAAATGACAGTGATGTGATGTTGAATCATATTATTAATTGTATATTTTGTGGTTCTCATTTCTGAAGTGTATGTGTGAAACAAGGATTTTTATTTCCCAGTCCTTGAGTACAATAAGTTTCAAAAAAAGTCCTCAGGCAGATTGCAAAATTATTTTTCTCAATTTTCTTAAAGAAAAGTGTAATTTTAATGCTGCAGAGTATTCTGTGCTGATAGTTTTACAACATCATGTACGTACTGTGAATAGAACAAACTACACAAATTATTGTACTTAAAGCTGGAGCCCTTCCTGTAAATTTTAAACAAAGTGTTCTGTTAAAGGCCATCTATAAAATGCTTGATGACTTACCTCCTAGGCTGATTTGTAATTTTGCCTGTGCTTTTGAATGCCTGGATGAAAAACTCTTTTGCTACAGGAAACTGGTTGGTAACTGAATAAATAACACTATAATCTAAGTATTGAACACTTCCACATAGTAAGCGTTACTTTGCAATGCATTCCTCTTGCTGCAGCATAAAATGGAAGTACTCTCTCTATAAATAAATAATACTCTGAATAAAAGAGGTTTACAAACATCATACTTAATTTATGTCTCAGCTGCCAATTTCTGCAGTTAATTCTACCAGTTTTCACACTGTGCCCATTACAAATGGAATTCTCTTTATTAGAAGACATCTTTCAATGACGCAGAAAAATATATTTGTGCTTCATTCTTATGTTAGCAGAGTAAGAATACATCTGTCATACAACATCTAACTCAATAAAATAAAAAACTGAGTGAAAGCTATCATACATGGTTTTTTTTGATTGGACATTTGGAACATTTGGACATATGCACACTTATGTCCAAAGTCTAAAATGTACACCTTATGCAGTCCATACCACTGTATATCTGACTTGGATACAGGTAGTGTAACAGGTTTGCCAAATTATGGTGTCAGTGTCACGTTTCTGCCCCAGGAGAAGTCCGGACTACTTGCTTTCTTTTTGCTGGGGAATCTGTAGCTTTAACAACTAATTATTCTCCAGCTCTCATGAAACCTTTTTACAGGAGTCTTTCTCCATATACCTTTTGCAGCAATAGCCTTGCAGGGAGATAACAAGAACAGATTTAAACATTTTTAATGCTGGGTCATCTGTTTATGCAGAATATTGATCTGAATGTCAAATTTAGCTGGTTATTAAGGAGGGAAAGAGCCATCAGAATCCCTGTGTGCATGCATAGATTTCAGATTTAGACTGCAAATTTCTTGAAGAGGGTCTGCATTTTAGCTGAATTTGTCAAACAGTTGCAGAGAACCATTGCTGTGGGGAATCACCCTCTGTTGATGTGATATTGAGAACCAGAGAGATTCTGCATTGAGTAGCCATCCACTGATTTTTGCATATTTTTGAGTAGTGGGCATTGACCAAAAAAACACTTGTACCTTCAATGATTACAGTGATCTGCTGGGTAGCTATATTTTTTTTCAACATTATAGCGAATGGTGATCTGTTGGAATGCAAGATTGGCAAGATCTGGATTCCTAGGTTTCATTACTTCCCTTATGATATTTTCTCTAACATTGTTTAGATTAGTACAGACGTAATGAATTCACTCATCATGTGCATACTTGCCACATTGTTTAAGAAATTCATGCAGCTGCTTCCTATCTCATACTGCCAGGGGTGCCTGCATGGTGCTCTGCTGCTTTCCTGCCTCTGAGTCCCTGCTCTCCAGGTGCACCACTGGTTATGTGCTCCTCTGTCAGATATCTATCCCTAAGGGGAGCTCACTTCTGGAGTCATTTTAGTCTTCCTTTTATTTTTAAAGGGCTGGGTAAGGGCTGCTCAGGTGATTTCTTATGTTGCTACCAGGTTTAACATCTGGGGAAGAAAGAAGTCTATCTGTGTATATCTTGACATGCTGAAATTGTACATGGTATTTTTTCTTTCAAAGTTCATTGTTTCACATTGGAAATGCAAAATGGGATCTACCAGCTATTACAGACACCTTTCACTTCACTGACAAAGACTTTCAGTTTTAGAGCTGTCTCTCCCCTATGTGAAATACCCATGCTAAGAATGAGTGTTTATGGAATCCAGGATTATGCAAAAGGACATTGTGTTTATATTAATAAAAACTTTTTTTTTATTTTTGTATTCTAGTCTGGGACATTTGGTGCCTCAGTGTAGTGCAAATTAATGTAAAATAAATGCTTTGTATTTATGTTACTTGTTTGGTTATGGCTCCATCAAAAAATAACAGGAGCTGTTTTCATCCAACATATGATTACTACTTTAGATGTGTTCTCATTTAGTTTCTGTATGGAAAGATGTTTGCTACATAAAAGCATCCTCAAATTTGAGGGCATTTTTGGCTTCTTTAATGAAAAAAAATTAACTAATGTGGAACTTTAGACACTCTAGTGGGATAATATAGGAAATTTCTATTACTGGACGTACTGATGGGCTGAGGACTTAAATCCTCTAAGCAATCAATCCACTGGCTTTTATGAATGCTTAGGGGAAAAAGGAAATATATTTCTGGAAAAGAAGAAGAAATCTTGCTGCAGGATATGCGATGGCCAAATTCAAAAAAGACATATGTATGGTAAAGTCTCATGTGTCATTGCAACTGACTGAGCTGAACAAGTGAAAGGAAGAAAAACCAGAAAATAATACTTTTCTTATAACAAATAGATTTTGAGGGAACAACTTAGTGAGGAAAAAAATGTGTTCTGATTGTGATTGCTCTTCTGCTAAGAAGAACAAGACTTTTGCTAAATATCTTCCTAATTTTAGTGCCAATTCAGCAGGTCTAGCATGAGATAAATCCTTTCTTGGGAGAAGCATTTTTCATTATATGTGCTGATTTATGACAGAGAATCAGCTGTATTTTGGTGATGGCTGGGCTAGACTGTAAAGCTTGTTTGTGCTTAATATACTAGATAAATTGTTCCTGGCTTCCTAGGGTGTGACTATACTTGCTGTCACACTCCCAAGTTTACTCAAGGACTGTGTGATTTGCTGAGTAGGTGTCATGTAAAGGAAAACCCAAAAGGATGGATTTTATATACCTGTTTTTTTCCCCTAATTTCATGTTGACAAAAAACCTTTTTTGTCCCTTTTTCAAAGGAAAGTCTCCTCAAGGCTAAAGGCAAATTTTAGCAGCAAGGAAAATGACCACTAATAATCTGAGCAGTATGAAATTTAACACGGTGATTTTGTTTTAGTGAGAGGAAAACACCAGTTACTGGCTGTCAAAAAATTCTACACTGAACCTTAACTTCATGGGCAGCAGCTTTAAAATCTATTTGATATTCTTATTTCTTCAGTTAAGCTGTTTCCTTCTTCAGTTAATAACAGGCTGTGGGATTAAAACTTAGCTTTTCATATTTACTGGGAAAAGTAGTATAGCAATTTATGAGTAAAAATGTACTTTGAATAAATTATCATTGCAAATTACAGTTTATGAAAGTTGTGACTATAACCATAATTACAGCATTGGCTGTGCACAATTTGAAATCTTGCTTGCTGAATAAATTTGTTTTCATTCAGATTGCATTCCCAGCATTTTCAGAAAAGAGTGAATCAAGCCTCACCGATGAAATTTCCTACAGAGTTTATTAAAAAGGTCACCTTTTTTTGCTAAATTTACCTAAAACATAAACTTTTCATGAATTAGTAAGATGCTATTTCAGTCTGTTACGTGAGTTTCCTACTCAGATTTACTAAACCATAGACTCATAAGGAGACTCACAAGAGCTTCCATATTACGCCATCTATATATCCTAAAATTGTTCAAGTTAAAATTGATTGTGCAAGCTGTTACAAAAAAACCAGCCGATAGCCAAAGTTAGGTATATTACTGTAAGTTGGAGAGACGGGGGAGAGGTTTAAAGCTCTGTCTGGCAAGAGAAGGGTTAAGGACTTTTTTGCTATACCCGTTTCAAATTACAATGAGAAGCCTCTTCTTTCCCAGCAGGGTTGTGCTTACATTAGTCTTTAGATCTCTCTTGAAGAGAGCTGTTATATTTGTGCCTGCTACAGTTGGAAATAACAGTTCAGAAGCTGAAAAGGGTTGAATGGATTTACAGGAGGTTATTTTTCGCAAGTAAATTCATGGCAACACATTAATTTGATTAGTAAATGCTTTAGAATTACTTTACACTCAAGCGATTCAAAAGATGTTAAAGTTATCACCAGGCTGCTGGACAAATATGTGTTACACCACCAAGGTACAGATCAAGACAAATCTGTGACTCAGGATTTTATCTTGGGAAGAGCGCAAGGTGTACGAAGAACTCAGAATAACGAGGGAAGATAACTCTGGGAACTACAATGTGTCAGAAGAACATCTCTTGCTAATACAGCTCCCCACCAAAGACCCGGTTATCTAAGGTTTATATAGGAATGCCTAGGTCAGCTGACAAAATACTGGTCTTCTGCTCCATAAATGCAGAAAAAACGATAACAACAGTGGAAAATTGGAAGTCTGAATTTCAGCTTTCTTAGAAATAACTGCAACCTGACACATTCCATAATATTTAAACAGGGTGGGGGGAGAGGAATCACCAAAGATGTTACGATGTTACGTTTAGAGATGACATTGACATGAAGAATAGGTAAATTTTGTTTTTCAACTACTGGGAAAGCAGACCTCATAGGAACTCAGAACAAGTAGGAGAAAAGTTGTTGGTTTTTTTTTTCCTTGTTCTTTTTCTTTTCAAAGATGAACCTAACTGCGCTCAAAGCTTTCGTGGGCTTGCTCTGGAATTGCTGGGTTCTGGTGGGTCACGCACAGGGAGGTTTAGGAGACAATCATGTCCATTCGAGTTTTATTTACAGGAGGCTGCGGAACCATGAGAGAAGGGAGATTCAGAGAGAGATTCTCTCTATCCTGGGTTTACCTCACAGACCCAGACCATTTTCACCAGGAAAGCAGGCTTCTTCTGCACCCCTCTTCATGCTGGACCTGTATAATGCCATGACAAATGAAGAGGATTCTGAGGAGCTGGAGTATTCACTAAAGGGATCAATGGCAGGGGAGAGCAGAGGGATACGAAAAGGATACCCTGCCTCTCCAAATGGATATTCGCGGAGAATACAATTATCTCGCATGACCCCCCTGACCACACAGAATCCTCCCTTAGCCAGCCTGCACGACACCAACTTTCTGAATGATGCTGACATGGTCATGAGCTTTGTCAATTTAGGTATGTGGAAATATTTTTGTTTTTGCTCTCTTTGACAAACTGTTAGCCTGATCTTGTGAAGGGCAAACCTCTCGGCCGAACTGTAACCTGTTCTAAAACAGCAGGATTGGGCCCGGGCTGCTGTGCCACTGGTAAAAGAAAAATCATATGGATGGTAAAGTAGCTACATTGTAGGTGGCCATGGAAAAAGATTTTTCTCACTGTTTATATAAAGTCAGTTTCTATAACTTCCCTCTGCTGGCTTCTGTTTTCTTTCTTTCATTGATGTAATGAAAATTCTAGCCTTAGGCCAACTAACTCCTTTTTTTTTTAAATCTCTAAAAATCAAACACTTATGCCTATTGCTCAGTTATTTCCCTCAGTGTTTTCCTTAAAGCCGACACATGAACAAACATCAGTTGTTAATATTTTAAAGCCTAGAAAGGTATGAAAAGGGAAAAGTTAAACCATTAAAAAAACCCCATTTTTAGGTTATTTAGTGGGGTTTTTTCTGTTGTTAAGAGTCAGAGTTTTATTATCTTTTCAGCTGGATGGCTGTATTTGAAATAATCTGTTGCTGTTCCTTTGTTATTTCTATTTAATAACAGCAGCCTGTGTTTTATTATACTGTTATGGTGCTCAGAATCTACAATGGTTCTTATTTTCTCTGTCATAAATAAATTAAATGACAAGTAGAGTATTAAACACCAGAAACATGCAAGCAAAGAATGCTTTTGAAAATTATATCAATTCAGATACAAAACCTGATAAAACTAAATTATATTGGCTTCTGAGTGTAATAAACATGCTTGCCAGTTACATTGTAGGTAAAAAAATGCAGTTACAGATTTCTTTACTAAAAGGCAACTTAAGTCTCATCTAGAAAGCTGCAAATAATTCATGAAATTCATTTAGTATTTTTATAAGTATTTTAAATGCTGCAGGATTCATAAATTTGGCTAAAGAAAACCCTTTTCATTCGACCTGAATAGCAAGAGATTTAATTGAAAACTTGAAGTTTCACAATAAGCTGGTACAAATTCTGATGAACTCTTGTTTTCCAGGGTAATACTTTCTGTAGAAACTTTTTAACAGCGGCACATGTTCCAAAATACCTTCACTTTATCACACACATTCTGTACTTTTTATGTCTACTAGGTTTCTAGTAAATACTAAATACTCCAAATACTAAAATTCTAGGAAAGTAACACTCTAGAGTTTATTTGCCATAATAATAAAATCACTTTTCATTAATTATTTGGCTGATAAGGAGGTGTTCAAGTCTGAGATCTTTTTCCTTAAGAGTAACATATGTCCACACCTCTAAATACATTTGCTTGTTGTTTTTGCTTCGGAAATAGCAGGTTAGGAAAAAAATGAAATCAGTTTTTGAATATGTTTTCCTTATCATTAAGAAACAGTTATATATTGCCCATGTATTACTTTTAAATTAACATTGCATGCCTCAATTTACCCAGAGTATCTGGAGTCAGCTGAATTTAAAATGGCAAAGTTATACAGAAACATAGGAAATGCCCTTATCCTCAGCGTTAGTAAAGGCACTGATCCTGCAAAAATTTTCCTTGTGTGTCCTGAGAAGTACCCTCTGTAAATATGTCAGGGACCATCCCATCAGCGTCCCTGAGGAATATTTACATGGGACCTAGCCTTTGATTTCAGAAATGTCTTTGATTACAATAGAACTTCTTGCAGTGAATGAGTAGAAGTCTTTGAAGTTTCAGTGTCAGATATGTCCTAGACTGATCCTACTGTGCTTCCCCAGACAAAAACTTCTCTGGAAGAACTAAAGTTTCCACTGAGTCTCTTACCTTGGGTGCGAAGTTTCTAATATTTGTCTTATTTTGTTGGGAAGCCAGTGTTGCCTTAAGAAAGTAATTCTGAGAAGCTAAAGCCCATCTTATGTTTCAAAACTGTGAAAACTGGGGGTGAGATGCTGTATTTTTCTAGTGATTAATATTAATAGACACCATTAACTTATAACAAAATACTGTGTAAATATCAGGTTTTATTTGGCATCTGTAAAATTAAAATGTGTCTCAGCTCTAAGTTAGTTTAAATCCTAATTCACTTTAAATGCCCTTCCATACAAGCTGGATATTGTGGTATATCACACATTCCACCATGTAACATGCGTAAAAAATATTGATGGCCAATATAGATTAGCTTCAACATTTTTATTAAACAATCCTATGTTTCGGTATAATTAACATAAAAATGAAATAAATCATGGAAACAAGTAACCATTTAATATGATTTATGCAGTATGAGATTGTGACAGATGAGGGCAAGCTCTTTTAATGGAGAATGGGGAAAAATATGCAGTGATAAGTGAATGCTAATGCTGTACCTTAAAATCAATAAATGCTGATGCAGCACAGTAATAACTCAAATGGATTTAGAATTGAAGCCTCAGTCAACTTGCATCAAATAAATCTGCTCTGAAAGTAGTATTCACCATGTTCATACTTGCACACCATTAATTACATAATGTGGAATTATAAAACTCTATTAATCATCATGATATTTTAAATTGAAATTTTTGTATATAGTTGTACCAGTTATAACAATTTAAGACATATATATTGAAACAAGAAATATGTAGCTGAGATGTTGGATAGAAATCATTAA
This sequence comes from Pseudorectes ferrugineus, assembly GCA_008033365.1. Lineage (NCBI taxonomy): Eukaryota > Metazoa > Chordata > Aves > Passeriformes > Pseudorectes > Pseudorectes ferrugineus. The sequence goes on along the minus strand of QWTY01000254.1, from coordinate 7,576 downwards.
GCATAAGAATTGAAAAGACTGAATAAGATTAAAAAGTAAAGAAAAAAATAGACAAAACCAAATAATTTTATATTAAAGAATAAAAATGGAAACTTATATGCTAATTTCGATTAAAACCCCAATCTGTCAGAGCTGCAAATACCTCACTTTCAAAAACAAATTTAGAAAATAATCATCAAGGGAACTGCAATCATAATTCTGTCAAGCAACCAGGGAGAAAAATAAGAATGCATTTATTTCTCCTGAAGTTAAAATTGTAAACACCTGCTCTTTCTACTGGAATTTATATCAGAATTTCCATCTCTTTCTCTCTTGAAAGATACAACAAGACAGAGACTATGTCTTGTCCTGTGTTTCGTATAAGACTGTGTGCGTTGGCAACTCTCCATAAATATTGATGAGTGTAACAGAGGAGTTAACTGGGTTTGGTCCAGCAGTCAAAGAATAAATCCTCCACTAAACACACTGGGGTTTTCAAAGATCTGATTATATCACCTACAAATTCAGAACTTTGTTTTCCTAACTGGGTGTTTTTTTATCCTATTATTATATTTTATTATATTATTGCAAAGCCCTGACTCTTTAGAGTTCTGGCATCTTCTTTTTGGCTGGTCTCCCAAAATGACATATATAGGATGCCCTGTTCCCCAGAGAACAGGCAAATAATACTTACGCAGTCCTACTCACTTTTTGCTCACTCAAAATTTAGTTAGGGAAGGACTTTTTTAAGATAAATGTTAGTGTTCCCACTCTTCACCTCTTACAGAAAGAGGGGGATTGAATAAAATGGATCTACATGGATGAAGCTTGGGGAAACAGCAGCACTATTGTAAACTACATTTAAACATTTCAGATACTGGTTTTTCCATTATCATCAAAGTGATCATTAAATCTGCTATATTTAAGTGTTCCTTCTCATGCAATTCAAATGGTCTGTATTTTCATTTTTTTATAACCCATCTGCTAATTTTTCTCCTAACAGATTGTTTCATTTGCTAAGCAAGTCTGTTTGCTTTCTTCCTATTTTCCTGTTAACTGATATGAACCTTCCATAAAATGGGAGATATATATCTGGTTTTGTGGTTTTCTGTTATATTTTCTTTTTTAGCATATAAAATTAATTTCAAAAACCTGAACGTGAAGTTCACAATAAAATTTGTGACCCTGACATACACATGCTAAGAAGGATACAATAGTACTGAGATTTTTAAAGCAACCAGTACACCCCAGAAAGAAATTTTTTCTTCTTCACACACGGTGTGACTGATTCTACAATCTTAGAATAATTTTGAAGCCGCATGTGCTGTGTTCAGTTCTTAAACCAGACACTGAAATCAATGGAAATTTTGTCTGAGGCACAGAGGACTGTTCATATTTCTCCAGCTTCTCTATCCCAAGTTTGAACACTGTTTTACAGATTATATTCTTTTTAAAAACCTGAATCATTAAGCAAATATGTAAATTCAAAAGATTTATAGCCCATTGTGTTCATTGGAGAATGCTAACATGGCATAGAACAACTTTTTACAGCTACTTTGAGAAACCTATAGTACATCAATCCACACCAAATACCTGTACAAATATATTTTTGTTACACACGAAAAAGAAAGGATTCCTTACTGCAATCAGACCTTGAGCATACATAGTAGCTCGTTTCTTAAATTAAACTAATTCAGTTTCTACAACCTTCCACTCGCAGCTAACATATCATCAGCGAGGGATATGGAGTGCTAAGCTATAAAATGCCAGGAGCTGAGGCAGGGGTTTGAAGGATACACGCAAAAAGGCCTCAGGATCATTAACTTCTCTCCTAAAGCTTAGGAATGAGCACACTTTCTTTCTTTTCCACAGGATTTCAGATGGTGCTGTCTTAATTTTAACCGTACGTGAATTTCCTTGGCTGTGGTACAGTTTTAGTATATAAATGCAGGCTTCTAATGAAAATATTGACACAGCCTTAGCTGAAGTGATGGAAATAGTGCTATTATCTTGCCTTGAACAGAGGGATGCTATTACAAAGATAAAACTTGTTAAATAACAAATAGACCCCATGTCTTTAATTGTGGAATTAGATCAATACTGAGAAAAAATGAGAAAACGTTTGTGAAGCTTTTATTCAACGGCAACCCCAAGTCAATAAGGTGTCATTTTTCACTCTTTTACATAAAATTTAGAGAAAATTGGATCAAGCAGGTCTCACTTAATTTTCATCTGAAGTAGACATCACTTGGCATCTTGAAATCCTAAGATTTTTTTTCCCCTTTATTAAAGTTTTGTCACCCAGTCAGTGAATGGAATGAATTTCTCGTGACCTAGTGCAGTCAGGCATTAGAAATAACTACGAGTTATGAAATAATTTTCTATGATCAAATTAAATATTAAGACAACTCTCTGTAAAATAATTTTATTTTTTCCTAGAACAGAAGGACTTTACTCACAGGATGACATAAAAATTCTCATCTAATACTTATAATTCATTAAAGTTTAAACCCATTTTTGTGCAATGACAGAGCAGGTTTTTAGACATTACTTTTAATTTTTAGCTAGAAATATTCTCCATATTCCTTTTTTGAATTACACTACATTTGTTGTTTTATATTGAAATATTTTACATTTCCTTTGAAATCTCTCAAGTTACATGAATCTTAAGAACTATATAGCTCTACCTCAAAATAGGTTTGTGTGATCCATAAATATCATCTAACAAAATAATGTTTTTATAACTGTCAATTAATTTTTTTGCCAAAGTTAACACTTTAAATCCAAGTAAATTATTGTATCTACCCGGCCAAAAAAATGTCAAGCTCTCCATTAACTGGGGTATAAAACTGTCTGACTCTCCTTGCCGACAGGTTTGAAAGAAATTGCAGATAACTGAAGAGAAACTGATTTAGCAGATGGTTAGACGTGCATGGTGAAAAGCTATATGTATGTATGGATATATATAAATATATATTATTATTAATATTTTTCCCATTGGGAAGAACGGCTGACCCAGTTCCGCTTCTTCTTTAGAAAGTGTTCCTTTCCAGACTAAACACAGACTTTGGGTGGGGTTTTGGGGATTGTATGTATTGTACAGTGCATATTTTCCCAGGAAAACACAATCTGGCAGTGACTCTGGCTAACCATGAAAGAGAAAGAGGCAGGCTTGTGGAGACATCTCTGTGTGGAGAGTATTAGTGGAGGAATCCTGCCATGGATTGGATGGAGAGTCTCTTGGTTTGCTCCCTAAACTCTGGGTTGTTTTCTTAGATAACTGGACAACTTTGGCATCTATGTCATCTCCCACACTCATTGCTCCTGTTATTATTTTCTCTGGATGTTAAATTATGCAAAGAATTTTACCATGGCTACCTGCCTACTTACTGCCTGAGTTATGGGTGTAATTATGACAGGGGCAGTTCCTTTTTCTTTTCTTTTTAGCCATGGCAGTTCCTTTCAGCTTGCTTTCATAGGCCCACAGACTAATAGAATTTGGAAAAAATTGATTGATTGCAGTCTGATCATTCTAGGTGTCGTCTGGTGTTTCCACATAGCTGAGAATGAACAGTTTATGAAGTGCCAATTGCAGCCTCCAGCTAAAGAAAGGCTCCCCAGGGCTTCAGGAGAGCTCTGGCTGCTACCAGACTTTATAATTATTTCCCACACTTTTCCCTGTCCTCTCCTCCTTGTCCTTTCCCTTGTCTCTAACCCCTGCTGTCTAGGCAGGGTCACTGAACTTTAGTTTTATGTCAGTGGCATTTGGCTGTAGAAAGGATTAAAGGCCGAGAAATGGTGAGACCGGGCGACAGTGCGGGAGATGGAGAGAGAAGGAATGAGAGCAGGCATGAGAGAAAAACGGCAAAGCACAGGCTGGGCTTTACAAGGAGGACATCCCTCTTCTCAGTAGGCAACAGCCGATGTGCAGGGCTGGATACAGACCTGCTGGGTGTGGGGAAGGTTCACAACAGAGAAACAGCCTCTGCAGGGACTGGTGTTGCTGGAAGATTTAGTTCTACTCCTCTGTGCCTCACATGGAGCATGATGTGACAGCACTGAGAGCATTTCCCATGCCAGTAGAATTACAAAAGTGGAAGTTCATTATGGTAGGGAGAAGGTGAATGCAGACGGAAAAAGAGCAAAGAGCATGATAAAGATAGATAATGTACAAATTAAGGGCAAAATTAGTGCAGGTATGGGTTTCTTCTCTGAGTAAGTCTTGAAGGCAAAGGGAGCATTTTCTTCTGAATCCCTTGTGGCAGAGCAGCTACCTCAGCCTCGCCAGGCACTTGGCTTCCTGGGCAAAACTTTTCATCTTTGCAAAACAAAATGCAGCTTCCCCCACCCTTCGGTATGCGTGTGCCGGGAGTACACAGACGGGCTACTAACATTTGCAGCCATAAATAACTTAGAAGCTGCTTTTAAAAACCGCAGGTTAAAGGATGAGGGCTGCCATGACGCACACAGAGGTTGAGATCAGAGGAGCAGCTAAGAGGGGTCGGGAGAAACAATGAATCCCCTTGTTCTGAGTCATATTTATGAGTGCTCCATTGCACCTAAAGTTCATATTTATTGGCTAGGCCATGGGGTTTCCCCATTTGCTCATCTCTTAAAATAACACCCCTGGTTAAAATTTCCTATAAAACACAGAAATGCTACAGCAGGCAGAACTTGTCAACCCTGACAACTACATTATTTAAGTTTGTGGGTGGGGTACACCAAGCAAGAGCTGGTTTGTGTTTTGTACTGAATTATGAATTTGTTTCTATTCAAAACATGACTGTAATATAAGTAGAAAAAGAGAGATTTTATAGCTCAGCTCTCCACTCAGAAATTTCCCAGTTATTGAGAGATGCTACAAGAGGTGAATTTAAGAGTGTAGTTCCCAGCTCTTTTTGAGCAATTATTCTGGTGCAATAGATCAAGAACCTGGCTTTATCAGCCACTACTATACAGCTTAATGCCACATGTGGTAACTCACCAAAATGTGGTTCTACTTTTTTTCCCACTGTAATTCAAGGCAAACTGAGGCAAAAATTATTAATGAGTCAGAACCTAGAAAACTCACCAGGACAGCTAGTGCTGGTTCATGATATGTATCTGTAGCTAATAACCAGTGACTTTGCAGAAGCAAAATTCCTCATAATTCTTTTTCAAGGAGAATCAGGATTAGGAAGAAATTTGAACAACTGAAATTTCTGTAAGGTTTATCTTTATCTGGCTTAACGATATTACCTATTCAGACTCCATGAGAACCTTAAGGTCTTTTCCAACTTTGATGGTTCTGTAATTATATCCCTTTGTATACTGGCTCAATTAAATGAAATTATTGTTGTTTTAATTCACAGGTATTTGACTGTAGTCAAATTAATGAAGTTAAATGCATATGATCTGGTAAAGCTGTACCCCTATTCCAGAGTAATTATTATAAATTAAGAACAATTTGGCTTGGCATATCCATTAAAACATTTATTTTTTAAAAACGGAGGAGAAATACATGTGGGGTATGCAGCTATTAGATACTGCAAAATAATTTCAAAAATTTATTGTATTAGACTTTTTCAATTGTGAATGGTGTAATTTTTGGAGGTAGAGGTGTTAAATTCTGTTCTGACAAAGAACAAAATTCTGGAAAAAAAGAAGTGTTCTGTTTTGTTCTAGACCATAGAAAAAGAAGGAGCAGGGACACTGAATGAGCAGGGACTCTGATTTTGGAGCAGCGGGCAGATGGTATCTGATGGCATCTGGTGCCTAGGGCTGTGGGATTCTGGTGGCACAGTTTTCAAAACTATTAGCTGAGAAATTGAAAGAGTGGAAGAACAGTAGGGTGGATGATATCGCTATGGGAGCAAGTCCAAGCCCAGTGTACAACCCCATAACAGCTGTAGTCTTTGGGGTGATTTATGATGGTGGAGATCCAGCAGGAATATAGCTCTGGGAAGGTTGTTCCCAAGGTTAGCTCAGCTGGAATATTTGTCAAAAACTACAAGTCATAACATGTTAGTGATCCCAAAGGTTAATCTGCTGCTCCTGACCAGGTTACCTTGCTGCCTCATACATGAAAATGAAATGTGTGCAAAGGTTTTGCAGTGGGTCAGTCCCGCCCCCAGCCGAGTCTAAACCTGGAAGTCAGAGAGTGAAATGTCAGAGCAACCTAACAGGAAAATCCTGAAGAGCCTCAGATAGAGAATGAAAACAGTGTGCCTCTGTTTTCCAGTCCATAAAATGAGGATGGGCAAATACTCCCGTGTTCATTTTCTCTTCTGGGCGTTGTCATTCTTTGAAGTTGCAGAGTACTGGTATAGCTTTCTTCTTGTGAAGCTCTTTTTACTCTGGCTGTGTGCTCCGTGAAATACTGTGCTTCTAAAAGCCTCACAACACCTTGCATTTCATCATGGTGATCTCAAGTGTTATTTTAGAAAGGGCTAAAAAAGGCTCTTCTATAACAGCAACAAGTTTGCTGTTCTTAGAACAGACAGTTTACAAAATAATGAAAATGAAAGAGCCACTGGAATTTAAGCACTAAAACTCAGATTTGTGTTCTGGTGTAATGGAGAGAGGAAGTGTGGCTAGCTTAGCTCTTGTTCTCAGAATATAGGTTTGTGTCTCCCTGAGTCATGTGTGCATGCATATCAGTCTGTGTGCATGGCTTTGTCTATGTAATATAGAAAGCATGTAAATCTCTTCAGTTTTAGTCACTGAAATTTTTTCCCCCTTAAATCATAATATTCTTTCCCATCAATGCTATGTGGCTTTAGCAGCCCTGACCTTTCAAGCTGCCTGTTTGGACCAGTGTTTATCAGATGACCATTTGACCTCCTTGTTAATTGTACTTAATTACATCCTGTTGTAACATTTTGAAATAAGGAGGAGAGTTTATGGATCTGCTCCAAAGACCTGAAGACTAAAACGGCAGCAGAATACCGTGGTATGAGGTGCTGACTAATCTTGTAGTGAGGGTAATGAGAGCTGTGGCTCATCCAGTCAATGGCAAAATCAGATCCTTAAACCAGTCCTTTTCCATTTAGGATCGTTGGTACTTCTGTGAATAAAATCACACATTTTTCTTTGTTCTGAGAAGGGCTTCTCCTCTCTGACTAACAGCTTGGATATTTCTCCAAAGAGATCAAGAAAGGAGTGAGATATCAACAGTACTGCAAGGGCTGAAGTTCACATCTGATGATATAAAAGACACAAGCCTCTGTTTCCACAAGTGTTATCTCTGTGGTTTTCCAAGACTTCAGAGTTTCTTATGCTTCCATAGAATTGCCAGTTCCCACGAGTTTTTTGAGACTTGTATAATATTTGCTACGAGATTTTTTGTGCATTGATGATTTATGAGCACATCTAAGGTTTCATTAAAGAGCAGCAATTATCCCCTGCAGCTGCAGAAAAACAAAAATGAAAACAAATCAACATCCAGAAAGAGCCACAGTTCTTGAAAATGGTCACTCTAAAGGCTCAGAAAGCAACTTCAAGCACTTTTTATTTTACAATGCTTTTCATATAGTCGATGGCTTTTGAAACACATGGCATTGACCATATCGCTTCTCTTCTCACTAGTGATGAGATACATATAGATATAGATGTAGAT
>QWTY01000253.1:10767-27128 GCA_008033365.1 Pseudorectes ferrugineus | reverse complement strand
CATTGTAAAAGTTTCCGAAGAGGATTTTGAGCATGGACTGTTACATAACCACCCAGGTATCTAAATAACTTGTCTGAAGATAGCAAATTCTTCAGTCTGAGATTGTTAATGTTTTGAGGATCAAACTCAGACTGCATTTCTTAGGATGCATGGTTTATAAAGATTGCGAGGTGCAATGTGTGTCTCTTTTCTCATGTTGGCACATAAGGTGTTGCATTGGTGGGAAATTCCAAGCTTGCTGCTCCTAACAGGCTTCATAGCTGCCTGTAAGAAAGAGTGGAAGAAGGTTGAGGCATGTGCTCTGTAAGGATAATTGAGGACAGTTATTCCCCCCACCTTTGTTAGACTCATTTATTACCAAGTATAACAGGGGCCAGTTTTAATCTCATAATAAATACTGTGAATTCACGTCTCAAGCTAATACACTAAAAATGGCAGTGTCAGTGTAGTAGTAGGAGATATTTTAAAAAGCCTGTTGGCAAGTACTTATAAAAACTGTAACTGCAGATTGAAAATCAAGTGTTTCTTCAATATAATATGCCATTTATACAAAAGAATGATCTTAAAGCCTACCTAAAGGAATGCAGTTATTTTCCTGAACTTATTAAAGCAAAGACAGTAATGGCAGCCATTTTGATGGAAAACATAAACTCCCCTGTAAGTAAAGGTGAAATAGGGTTTCAACAATGATAAAATTGTTGAAATGATAATTTTCACTGGACAATGATGAATTTTCACTGTACAAAATAAGCTGCACTGAAAAAAGAATGAAACATGAGTTTATTTAGAATGGGTGAGTCATGTTGTACATAAACTGCTGCTTTTCTTTCTATTTTAAAAAGGTGTTCATTTCCTTTTTACCAGTTTGAAATAATTGAAATTAATGTTAAGCTTTGAGGTTACGGTATGTTTACACAAACATTTTTCATTAATCATCATAATTGACATACCCACATTAACTCAAAATGTTGAAAACTCAAGTAATAATTTCAGGATTTCTTTTTTTCCCACTTTTTTTTTTTTTTTTTTTTTTTTTAATATTCTCCCTTTTAGAATTGGGTAGAAAAAGCAGAGAAACAGAAACTGTTGTCAGACACCCTTGACCTTTCCGAGCTGTTTCATCCAGACACATTTCTCAATGCCTTACGCCAGGAGACTGCAAGGTAAGGGGAAAATAATGTGCCTATTTGTGCTAATGTGCCATTGTTCCTTATGTGTGAGGATGGTTATTTCATTTTCAGGACACAGATCCAAAAAGTTATGTCAATTGCTGTCATCAGTCATCTTATTTTTATTTCTTGCCTTGAAGTAAAATAGCTGTTACTTGTTTAAATGCCGATTGTTATATTTTTTTCAGTTAGAGATGTATTTTTCTTCAAAGTAAGACTTAGTATGATATGGTACACATTTAAAATACATTGGGTTTGGTTTTGTGTTTGATATCCTGTTGTTACATGTCTCTAAGATTTACTGTATATGTGTTTCTATTGCAGAGTAATGAGCTGTTCAGTGGACAGCCTTAAATTTACAGCTTCATGGAAAGGGCGAATACAGGAAGGCAAACTTCAAGTTAAGGTATTTTACTAGGATGTCGTACTAGGATTTTATGAGGATGTTTTATCAGTACAGTCCAAATCATCTGTCCATAAACTTTCTGGAAAACTGAGCTATAAATACATTAGAGTACCTGAGATAAAAAGGCTGGTTAATGGTATACAGCTACAAAAATGGCACTGCAAAAATTCCACAGAAATTAGAAAAAGAAAGCAGTTATCTTTTTTCTCCTCCCTCATCACTGTTCTCATTTAAAAATTAAGCTTATTCCTGCTCCATTCTCTTCAACCACCTCTTAGATGACAACTGAAGATGCAACTTCATTTGTTAATGGACGCTCTTGTCCAGAAAGACGAGTGGCTTGTAGCAGGAGGAAATGCAGATGTAAATCTGTAGGTCTAAGGCCATGTGTTAGCATTTCTTTAATCTCTGAAAGGAGACTACTAAGGAAGTAAACCAAAGTAAACTATAAGATGACTAGTTTTTGATATGATAAAGACCCAACAATTTTTTAATGACCACTTAAGCCTACAGCCAGCAGCCATAAAGTCACCACTGATTGCTTAGACAGCAAAGTAGAGATGAATCCTCAAATGGTTTAATTTAGCTGCTTAACATTCCAGGTAAAACTGCCACTTTGGTCAACACAGGTCTCTGTGCACCTTTTTTTGTACTTAATTTAGTAGGGAATTGACAAAATAAGTTTTCTGTGCTATGTCTTCGTACAGATATGTTGATCCCAAAATAATCCTGCACAGCTCCAAGTTCAGCACGGAGCACGGCCCTTAAAACCACGTCCTCACAGAGACACTTGTGCCCAATGCAGGGCACTCAGCAGCGACTGTGGGCCCACATGCAGCTAAAGCAGAGATTGCTGGACTAGGAGAGAGAGAGCAAGTGGCAGGGCACCTTCTCTAGTCTGATAATGCAGACAGACACAAGGCTCTGGGAGATATTAGGGTTCTGGGTGGCTGCTGACACTAACATTATTATTACAGAATACATAAGATTTCATATTCCTGAAGTATTAATATATTGTAAGGCCAGTAAAGATAACTGTAGTCATCCAATCTGCCCTAAATACAGTGCAGTCTTTAGAACTTTGTTGAATTAATTCCTGTTGGAACTAGAGAATGTAATTTTGAGGATTCTTCAATTTTGGTATTTAAGTAAGAGTAATGGTTGTCTGCTTCATTTCATGACAAGCAGATAGGAGTCGAGAACCTGGAGATAAATAAGCCAAGGGACTTCTGGGCTTGGAATAAACCTGGTGCATGACAAAGCTTGGAGCCTGCAAATGACATGGTCTGAGATTAGAGATTCAGCCAAGACTTCTAAGTCCATAGCAGTAAGCCAAAACTGAGTTTCACATCTCAGACCAGTCATTCTAGTAGGCTGGCTATCAGCTGAAGATTGTAGAAGCTTGAAGTTCTTCAGAACCTTCCTAATGTTTTTGAAAAATGTCAGAAGTCAATGTCAAGTACCTCAACTCCCTGAATGAATAATGTTATCTCAGTATATTCATATATTAAAAAATATCACAATGTTTTACAGTTGCCAGATTGAAATAGCTTCTTGGCAAATAAAGAATGAGAGGAAAGAATTTTGTAATAGTACTCCAGTTTTTATTAAACTTCTAACTGAAGTTTAAAATGTTTTGATGTGTGAAAATTTATGTGGTAAATTTTTGGCAATACTAGTTAAAGTACACTGTTAGCAGTCTATATCATATGCAGGCAAAAAAGTTAAGGTATATAATCTATTGCTTTACAAGAATGTGTGTTGTGCTAAGAGGGATTGAAAATCAAAAGAGAATTTTGTTTAAGAGGAAATTCTCTGCCCCAGGAATAGTACAAGCAGTTAGGTGAGTGGTTATTTTTAGCAAAACATAAGAATCCTGTCAAGTTTCTTCACTTGATTTGAATATTATCTTTTCCTCTGTAAGAGAAATATTCATTGATTATCTACTAGTAAGTATTCATTAGTATTTTCACTGCTCCTTCTAATCTTTGATGAACAGAAAGGCTTTGGAACTCTTAGCAATGAGGAGAAACTTTCCCATTAGTAAAGTTAAATACCACATGGACTGTAACTAGGGCATAAAAATATTATCGATCAGAAAACTCATTCTCTAAAATGTGTGTTGTTTGATAAGGATCCTCTGGATTGCACATTAAGCTTGGTTCACCTGAGCAGTATGAATTTTAATACTGATAAATGTTGTATCTGCAGTTGCAAGAATTCAGGCTAACCTTGTCGAATGAGAAGCTACTCCGAGTGGGAACTCAAAAAAAAAATTCAATCAGCAGAATAGATAAGTCCTTAGACACATACTTTGATGAGATAGCTGGGACCTTGTTTTATCCCACCTAAATCAGAAATTGGAGTTTACCAGACTCCCCTACAGGAACCAGACCATGGTATAGGTTATTCTGAGGTTTGTCAGTCTCAGTTGATGCGAATGGTGTTATTTCACTTCATGTAACAAACTCCAGCGAGAGACTTCATTGTGTACTCACAGAGTTGGGGGACTCTGTTTCAGGGTCTGGGAGAGTCCTGCTCAAGTCCCTGAATCAACAAATATTTAAAAGCCTAATGGAATGTCTCTGTTGAAGGATTGGCACCAGTAGGAATGCAGATGAATTTAAACCTGATAGTCACACGTACTTTGTGTAACTTTCTTAGTAACACTGTCAGTTAGGTTTTGAAGACATGTTCTTCAAGATTTTTTCTTACCTTTAATTTTAAAAGGTTTTGATGGCTTAGAATTTGTTCTGTGATAAAGAAAAGAAGAAGGAGATCTCTTTATGATCTGTATGATGAAAATGCTTTCTCGGTCTTCCTGTGATTTTAAAAAATGGCACCAAGCTTCAACAATTGTAGATATTTGATCTTTCTATGCCTAAAAATACAAATAATTTACCCTGTGATCATCTGTAAGTTAGAAGCATGCAGTGCTAGAACTGTCAGTGAAACTACAAAGTAAGCAGAGGAACACTCAATCAGGGCAAGAACACACCTAAGTCTATATGAATTATCAAATCAGATGTTAAATTATCAGCGTTAATTCAGGTGATAGTTTAGATGTATGATGTGGAGTGGATCTCTTCTAGTAGGAGGTGATGAATATTTGATTTAGAATCAATCTGTATAAAATTACACCTTCTTTATTATCACTTAAAATCAATCTGTATGAAATTATGCCTTCTTTAATATCACTCTTGATTGCTTTAACAAAAGGTACTGAAAATGTATGGCTATTGCACTATAATCACATATTGATATGCAAATACATCTCTTCTGTTTGCTTTGTGCACTGATTGTGCTGTTGTACAAAAGCAGGTAGTCATTCCTTTTGGCATTCCATTTTCTGTATTGTAGAAAAGAGTGAAAGAAAGGAAGACATGGCAAGAGACTTATTGGGTAGTAAGTAATATGACCTTGGGTAGAATTTAATATAAATAGTGAAAAATAAAAAATTATTGAAAGTCTCAAATTTAGAATATGAGTATTATTATCAAAACTATGCTCTTAGCAACTGACAGATATATTATTATAAGGCATCCTGAGAGGTCTTTTTTTACAGTATACCTCCATCCTGAAATATCAATAAATTAATGATGGAGACCTGTAGAGGTAATGAACTGAAAATATGACTTCCTGAAGTCTGCTGCAGTTTGCATCGTTTCATGGGAAATTACGGCATTAACTAGTAAGGGAAAATCTGTTGCTGAGAATCTGAAATTTGGAAACAGACGTGCTTTGGACCGTGGTATCAGCACACTTTCTACAAAGTTATTTTAAAGAAACATAGTCTGGAATGTGTAAAAATAACTTTTTTGAACCTAAACTAGTACCAGTAGCTGTGAACTGCCAAGTTCTTTGTAAGAATTAAAAATTATGATCAACTCTCTGCTTTTAACTCCATTACTCTCTGCTAAGTTTCAAAGATACTGTGATTATATTACAGATGCTGTGAAATTCATGTTTTTCATAGTACTTGTGATTTCTCTATACTCTATATTTCTCTATAGTGTTAGTTATAGAAATGAAAACATGGCTATGGGAGTACTCAGCCAAATGGTGTCTGAAAGTCCATTGTTCTGGTATTTTTGGGTTTTCTCGTAATGTCTTTTAATATTGAATCAAAGTGAAAATTTGGTCTTAATCTTTAAAGGAGTTTCTACCATTGGTTGAAGTTTTCCAGAAGATCAAATGGTATTAATTTACATAACTATAATGTCAAAGGGGCTGTCGATATCAAAAGAAGTAATGTGCAGTAAAAAGTTTTTTCAATAGGTGACCCACTTCTATAGAAATTTCTTTCAGAGATGTTCAGAATGGCCAGACCTTTGAACACCTTAGCAATAAACTTTAAAACCTCTTCATCAGACCAATCTTCCTTCAATAACTTTGCCAAACTTATTTATTAAATGAAACTCCCTAAAAATATTCCCTGCAGAAAGCAAGAAGGACAGAAAGAATAACATAGGAGATGAATCTTTCTAATATTTGTGTGATAGGGATAAGAAAGAGCTTTGAAAGCCTTCAATCAGAATTGTAGTAAGATAAAGTGTAATCTAGGGCTTGTGCATATCATAAAGTGAGGCCTTAAGTATGAGGCCTTAACAACAGAGAGCAGTAGGAAGGAGTCTGTGTTAAACATTCAGTATATTCATTAGTAAGACTTTCTTCCTTTTGTGCCATTTACGATACTTTTATTCATAATCTTTGTTCTTTCAAGACAGAAGTGGCACTGGAATGTATAGAGGCTATCATTAAAGATTAGTGACACCCAAACTTTTCTGCATAAAGCCAGCTTTTTCCAAAATCTCTCTGCATTTAGAGTTTTTGAGTTTGAAAAGAAGTGGTGCAAAATATCAAATATTAACCCTGTACCTTAAAAGCAACATACCTGAAGAGATCACAAACTTGGCAGCAGAAGTGAGAATAGTGTCACACTTTCATAACAAAGAGCAAACCTTAAATTTTGACAAGAGATTGAAGGACAAACAGAGTTTTTGCAGTTTCAGATAGAAAGTTTGAAAAATATCATTCATTTCACTGAGGACTTCTTATAATAATTTGTGAAAGTTAGACAAAAAGTCTACTCTGAACTTTCCATTTGGGGTTGTTTTCGTTCAGGTTATCCACAGTTTTGGTGGTTTCACTGTAAGTCCTAGTCTGTATGGAACACAGATTTCTCCAAAGAACGTTGTCACTTCTCTGGTCACTGTCTGTCCAAGGAGAAACACAGCTTTGTTCTGTGTCCTTTTTAAATGCCATGTTTTATAACAAGTTTTTTTCATGTTAGAGTATGTACATCTTCATCTTGCACATTGTAAGGAAGAGTTCCAGCTAAGCATTAGAAGAGAAATACGAGTTTAAAGAAGCAAATTCTTGAAGAGTGTAATGCCTGTCTATAATTAAAAGAATAATTAGATATTAAAAATGCAAAATGTAATCTTAGCTAGTTTACAGTTAATATATTATTAATGAAAAAACTCTAACACTTGGGAGGAAAGCATTGCTTTTCAAGCATGACAGTAACCCCCATTGTGTTACTGTTTAATTCCATCTTTTCGTGTCAAATAAATAATTTTAGAATACTAAAATTACCTAAGCAAATTATATCCATTATATCTTCAATGATACTGATCTTCATTGTAACATCATACTTTAACCCCTTTTTGTAATCTGGTAGATGTTTTAAAATTTCTTGCAAGGGAAAATACATTAGAAAATTATATTCTTCTCCATTTTGGTTATGTGGTCACTCATCCAGTTTCCAGCAGCAATTATGTATTTGCTAATTCCAGCACTGCTTTATGAACCTTGCATTTGGTGGAAGCCATCCTCAGCCAAGATAAATTTAATTCAGTGCTTTAGTATGATAGTATAACAGAGAGAGGATTTTCAGATTATAGCTTCTGTTAGAGAGCTTCTGCAGCTGGAGAGTTAGCCTTCCAAAAAGCTGCATGAAAGTTATTATTGAGTTAAGTTTTATTATGGTTAAAACTGAAGTTCTCACTTCAGCAGGCCAAAATAACAAGTAGTAGTAGTAGTAGTAGTAGTAGTAGTAGTAGTAGTAGTAGTAGTAGTAGTAGTATAACTAGTATTAGTTGTACTGGGGAAAATAAAATGATCAAGAGATATTATAATTTTTTTTTTAAGAAATCCAGAATAGGTATCATTGTCACTAACTTATGGAAGACTCTGGAGAAGAAAAAAGAGAACACGTAATTCAGAGGCTGAAATGACTTAATTAGAAGAAAACACTTGAAACGTTGCCTATAAAGCATTGCATACTTACTTAAAGAAGTAGCTGTGATTCTTATTTAATTTTTTGCCAAACAGCAGTTTATCTAAGAAATCTTGGGTTTGTTAAATAAAATTTTCTCTTGTATTATTTCAGTCTATTTTGTTTGCCTCTGCTGAAGCTGTGTAGCTGCACATTCCATTCTTTGAAAGCTGTGCTCAGACTTCCAAGCAGGAAGTCATGCTTATTGCAGTGATTGTTCTTCTCTTCTTCTAGACATTGTAATGATTGTGAACTTGGCTGTTGCTATCATAATTCCATTAATCTAATGCCAGGCAACTGCAGTTTCATAATTGATGACATTTACAGGTATTTTTCCCCAACATTTCAAAGAATGTGAATCCAAATCAGAGGAAGTTCACACCGAAGTGTGGTCCAGATCTTGCTTTTAAATCATGTTTCCTATTCTCACAAAGAACATAACAATAATTAATTTCCTGTTATTTAAAAATTTGGTCACAGTAAAAAGGTTCATCATTTATTAAAGCACAATGTAATCATTATTGACATTTTAAGTCTATTATTTATGTTTGAATATTTTATATTTCCATGGCAGATCAGTGGCTTACAACTGGAAGGTTGTCGTTTCGATGGAAATCGACTTTCAGAAAATCTGCATGATTCTCCCAGTGTGTCATCTGTTCTCCCTTGTTACATGGCCTGGATTCCACAGGTACTAAATTATTAAAAACCCTAAACTTTCAAGACCCATAATTTGATTCTTTCTGTGTAGTAGCTTTTCAGTATGATGTTGCTGACCTGTTTTCCTTTCATTTCAAAATAAAAATCCCAGTCTTTACTAGGCAAAACAGTTACTTACTTTATTTAAAATAGAAACTTACTATAATTTTGTTAATATTCTTTAGCTTATATTGCTTAGATGAAGGCAAGGGCTTTATTTCAGTCATACCTTTTTTTATTTGTCTTTTAAAAACAGCATATTTTCAAACCTGTATTTAGTAAATGTATACATGTGTTTGGGCATTCATTCCTAGAATATATTTTCTTTGCATTTTAAATATTAAAGTAAAATGCAGCGGCAATAAAAAAATAGAGAATATGATGTGAGCTGTAAGCAAAGAAAGCCTTTCCCCTACTTAAACTAATTTTAAAAAATGCCAGCGCTTGCAGATTTTAAGATGAAAGCAGAGTAATCCAAACAGTAAAAACTGTTACTGCTTCTGCCCTCCAATTATCATAGCAGTTGCTGATAAATAACGCAAGAAGTCACATAGAATGTATTCAAGGATGTGTCTTCTAACTCAAAAATTGCTTGTTTTAGAATTCATGCCACCTACATTTAGGAAGCCCATCCCATCAGAAGGTAGCTGGGATAAATCTGTCTAGGCGTGACTAGAGACAGCCTAGACCACTAACTCTGGGAGAGACAGATGAGGAGAACCCTGCATACACCCATGCACACAGACATAAAAAAAGACACCAAAAATCAAGAGGAAATGTAGAAAGTGAGAAATAGGAGCGGATGCAGCTTTGTCCCTGCATCTTTATCACAATAAATAAATAAAATTAGCGGTGTATATATAGATAGATAGATAGACAGACAGATAGATAAAAAGAAAAATAATGTCAACTTTTATCCTGTCCTGTAGAAATTAACTCATCAGGCAGATAAATTTATTAACTGTAGGAGATTATTATATGGCAGGCCACATAACTCAGCAGAGTTATCTCTTAAGAAAGCTGTGTTTGGTTAGAAGACTGTTAAAGAAAAAAGTTCACTGGACCAAAAAAAGTTGAAATTTCAGTTAGAATTGAGTTTATTAATTATGATAAATTATGGCAGTGATGACCTTTGTTGTATATTGTGATAGATACTGTGCAAGGAGCTCTGTTGCTAACACACTGCTGTATCCCAGCTTTTTTTTCTCTCATTGTTATTTCCAGCAGTGGAAATATAGCATTATATTATAGTACAGCGTTAGAAGTGTAAAGGTCAACAGATTTAGACCTTGAACACAGAAGTAAATGCTAGCCACCATCTGCACCATTGCTCCCAGCTTGCTTAGGAAATAAAATACTGAAAATTTAAAAAAAAAGGACAAAAACCAAAAACATCACAAAACCTCTTACAAAGCTGACCAGTGAAAGATTTTTCAGTTCTTCAGTATTTACAAGGTTTGGTTTTTTCAGATAATTAAACAGATTTCTAATTTACTTGAGAGGTGGTGCATGGGACAAATACAGAATTGCCAGACATTCTAATATATTGGCTGAATGGTGGATGGTGGAGGATGGCAATATGTGTGGTTTTCCATGGTAACACCAAAAGGAAACACATTGAAAATGAGTATTGTAAGTAGTCCCCCCATTGTTCTGAAAAACATTCATCTTGTGTTAGAAATAAAACAGATATTTTAGTATTTTTCTGAGTAAGAGTATATTTTTTAAACTCCAAAGGTAGGATCTAGAAGTTATATGTGAAATCAGCAGAGCTTTATCTATAAAATTTAAAAAATAGGTACTTCAGTAATCCATGAATTAAACTTTTTCAAATGAACTTCTATTTGAAATGAATAGCAAGTGACATCTTTGTGTTGGAAAGAAATAGAATTCTCATAAAACACAGGCCATCACTTGTCAACTGCCCAGATTTTAAATACAAAGTGTCTCTAAGGAGAGTTTTTCTGAATTGGTCTACCCTTGAGTTGTTTTGCTATGAGCATCACTGTAAAAATTGACTATAATCAAATACTGTGCTCAGAAACCAAAGCAGAATTGGATATCATGCATTTCCCTTAATTTCATTACCTCTCCTTAGAAGAAGAGTGCATAAAATTGAACATATTGTCTTTAGATTCTTAGGTTTTGAATTTGTTTTCTTTTCGCCATAAGTACATCTTTTGAAATCTAGCAAGCAAAAATCTATGTATAATGTAATGCTTTGAAGTAATTTTCAACCAAACTTAAAGTAGCCTACAGGATTTCTCTGAGAGAACCCCCTCAAAATGCTGCAGTGCTCAAAACAGAATATTTTGAGCTACTAACATGATGCTTATTGTCATTAAACTGTGAAGGTCCTTTCCAGTTTTAATCCATTGATAGATCCCATGCTGTGAAGGGTGTCACTAATGGGGATGGAACTGCATGTGAGGCAGTCTGACAAAGAGAATTTTTGGACTGTACTTAAGCCAAGGACATAAGGATTTGTGATTCAAAAAGACTTCCACAGAATGGCTTTAACCCTCCAATAATGTGATTTCTTAAAACATCAGTGGGATTGAGAAAGGCACAAGAACAGATATTTTGTCCCTAAAAAGTGTAAAATGATGTTTTTGAAGGCAAACTGAGCAGCTTCTGGCTCCCAGCTTTGGCAAAACTTAAATTCCCTGATTAACAGTTTACTCTCAGACTGGCCAGCATTTTGTCTTCTTCAGTAGTGTTAACCAAGGGATAAATGGGGTAAGTACAATCCTTCTGAGAACAGCTGAGTTCCTGATTGTTAAGTTGCTCTAGACAAATTCTACTGCACATAGATCTTCTGCAAGGATTTAAACACTGATGTCCAACAGACAGGGGAAGTTGATTTTCAAAAGGGACAACAAAATTCTTCAGTAATGGCTTTACACTTGACATGCAAGGCAAAGTGCTTGAGGCAGTTATTGTTTGCACGTTTCCTTTTTCCTGTTTTTAGTTATTTTCTAATATTGGAGCATCACTAACTCATATTTGATGTGATTTGAGTTAAAATGACACGAATTTTTATTTTAAATTATTTTCTGACAAGTGTGCTGCTTTGTTATTTGGTTCTTGAAAATCTTCTGACGTTTTCCTGTTGACAGGAAGGGACATTTTGAGTGTGATGGAAAACATGCCTAATATATATCAGTTGAATCAAACCCTGAATTATTTGCAGTAACTAAATACGTCATGAGTTGAAATTAAATGCTGTGGGAAGTCTAGACTGAGTCTTTGAGCTCAGTTCTGTGGTCACATGTATGGACAATGCCCCATGCAAAGCCCTAGGAGGAGACTGCATCCAAGGCAGTTTGCGGTACAGACAGCAGAGAGGAGCAGTTCCATAAAGTAGCCTGGAACGTGTAGGGTACGACTTTTTGGATTGTAGTTCCTGCAGTATGATGCTTGCAGGTATCTCGGATCACACCGGGGTTGTGCTCTGGGAGGAGGGCAGGGTTTGCTGCAGGGATGGAGGGGGCACTGGGGTCTGCAAAGGGCATGGCCACCACAGGACTCCAGCCTGCCAGGATAGCTGCTCCCTACACTACAGCACAGGGGCTCCTGAGCAGCTTTCTCCCCGCAGGAAACTGTTGAGCACTTCCCTTGCCCTGGTTTGCAGACACTTTTGACATGTAATTTTTGGGAGGCTTTTAGCTGAAGGAAGATTTTTATAGGTAGTTCATAGGATCATCCCTGTTATGTATTTCCTGGTGTTTGAGTTACGGAGCAAGCAATTTTTCTGCAGTCTCTGCTTCCTTGGTAATCCTTCTCCTTAGTGGGCTGAATGAAGACTTCCTTGTCCAAGGCTGCAGTGTCCAAGCTGTATCTTAGCTTTAGATACCATACCAGTGGAGATTATTGCTTGCTCATGTTTTGTTGTCTTTTTAGGTGATAACTAAGTGCTTGTTTGTTGACAGGATGCATATGGTCCGTATTCTCCAGAGGAATGCATATCTTTACCAGTCTACACTAGTGTGGAGAGAGACCGTGTGGTGACAAATATTGATGTACCTTGTGGAGGAAACCAAGGCCAGTGGATTCAGTGTGGTGCTGCTTTATTTTTAAAAAATCAGTAATCTGAAACTGTGCTAACTCATGAAGTTAAGAGACATTTAAACATGTAATTTCTTACTTACTAAAAGAGAACTTAAGATTAATTGCTTTTGTATTTTTAAAGCAATGGTTTATTAATTCCTGTTTATTTTTTTAAGAAATATTCAGATAATTTTACTTGATAGAACTTCAGTGTATCTTTGTGGCATATTGTAAAAATTAACATGCCACTATTCAGCAAACTGCTAATTTAGGACGTTTCTCTAGATTGTAATGTGCTGTATTTCTTCTTGAACTTGTTGAAATCTCTTCTGGTTTGCCCAGAAATATTGAATATAAATTCAAAGTCAGCATTTTTTCTTTGGTTTTTTTTTTTCATTATTCTTTTGGAACTGTTATTCATATGCCTCTGTTATTTAATAAAATAAAACTATAAAACTTACCTTTTGTGACTGAAATTTAATGTTTTACTTGAAGATAAGAGTCAGGATAAATGTTTCAGTCTCTTTTAATGATGTTTTACTTGCAATTATATTTCTTTGTATAGGTAGTAAATAATAGGACTTCCATGAACTTCATGTGGAGTTACAAATTCATGTGGCATTACAAAGTTAGACTACTATCATGGTTATTATCTAGAAGTTACTGAAAAAAAAAGTTGTGAAACTGTACTAAATTCCAATAAAAATGTGCACATAAAGGCCCACAATAGCCAAACAATTCCTTAGACAAAAAAAAAAAAAAAAAAAAGAGATTTCCATCCAGCTGTTAAATGAATAACAGGGATATAATAGTCCTTTTGGTCTGTGATGTGAGAAACACCTGGAATCTTGTTCTTAGTGCAGGATGCCCAAGTTTGATTTCAGTGTTTCATGATGTATCGTGTTGGGATGCTGTCATAGCATTGGAGTGCAATTAGACAAAATCCCAAAATCCAGCAGGAAGCAGCATTACTGATGTCTCAACATAACAATTGAAAGTGTCTAATTTTTAACTGGAATTACACATCTCATGAAGATATTTTTAAAAGCCAAAGGCAAAAAAAGCACTTTCTTGGTTTGCTTGGAAAACAAAATAGATGCTTTGGCTCTGATATATCTGATAGATTTTATGTTCATTTTGAAGTAGTATTTTAAATTAAGACTATATTTCACTTTCCTGATACTTTTCATTGACGGTTTGAGGAAGAGAGACGGAAAGCAGAGAAAAGATTGGCCCCATCTCCAGATCAACTTCCTGAAGAAAGTGTTTTTCTGTCTTCTTCTCTATTGTTCATGCCTTAAACTTGGTCTTTTGTCTCTATTTGGAAAGTTTTCCGTTTTAGTTGTTCTTCTAATAAAAAGCTGTCCTAAAATAATTTGATACAATTGCACAAACATTTTAAAAATTGAATCCTGTCTAAAAGCAGAATATACTTACTTAACACTTTTCAGATAATTGCCTCATCTTCCTTTATATATTTCCCTCTGATTCACTGAAGAGTAATAAGGTAACAAATTTGGGAAAAAAAAGTCTCTGAAGAAAATTTTGGAAAGAAATGATGAAGTCTCCATCAGAACAGAAAGCACTTGTGTAAATCTATGTACAAGCTCTGTGAGGATTTAGAGAGTGACTTGTCCAGAGAAAATATTCTGCCATACTAGACTTTTTGGAGATGGAAAGTTTTGGAGAGGGCATGCTTTTAATTCCCACAGGCAAATGTAAAGAACATGCTGGAACTTTCCCTTTTGGATCCAACATTTTCATAACCTAGACTGGATTTCAGCTTTCATATGTCTCAAAACTGAGGGATCTACTGGCTCTTATGAATTCCAGCTTCTCTTTTGTAGGCAGGTAGAGAAATGTAGAGGTACTCAGCTGTTCAGATAACTACCTGTTAGGGCAAATATGTCTGGGAAATAATACATCTTATTTTAATCTACCTTGCACAGAAAGTAAAGACAAGAGGTGTAGTAGGTGGCTTTGATGACCCATCTTGCTTGTAATGGGAAATAAAAATCTACTGTAGTGAGTGGTAAAAATCCTGAAATTAATCATTAGTAGAATATTGTGGGGATTTTTATGTTTTGTTTTTTAAATTTTTTTTCTCTCCTCATTGTAGGCTTCAAAATGCCTTCCATATTGCCAAGAGAAATACAATTATTATTTAAAGTCTCTCCTTTCAAGTCTCCTCTTGCTATATATTTAGTTTTACTGATCCTACTAATAAACAGATATTGATGCTATCACAAAGAACAGATATAAAAGAGACTCCTCCAGACCTACCACACTGTATTTCTAGTTCAGGGTCAGGAACTGATTAAATTTCTTACTGATGACTTGTCTGTATCCTAACCCCTCAGAACTGGCCTATCTCTGGAGGTTTGTTACCTCTTCTATCATCCTGTGGAATATTTCTCAGCTCACAGCATCAGGAGTTTTGTTCCCAGGACATGCATTCATGCATTTCTGTCAGAGTGCCTTCTCTTAGCCAGCTTGATTAAATCTCATTTTGTTTGGTTGTCCTCTCAGTTTAGAGCCCTTTCACATTACTAGAACTGTCTGTTTGCTTCTGCTCTTTCTAGGACCTTCCCTGAATGATATGAAAAAACCCAACCTTCTTCATGTTTAGCTATAAGTGGAGCATTGAGTTATATTTTTATTTGGACAGAGGTCCTGTGGGAGCCCATTGAGACTGATCTTTGTTACAGACGTGAAAGGCTCTCTCTTCCTAGGTGTCTTTGATGTCTTTATTTTTTTCAGCACAGGACAAAAAACTGATTTAAATGTCAAGCTAATTTTTCAGCTTGAAATCTAGTAGATTTTTAATTATGTAATATTACCGTCACAAAAAAAACCCCAAACCTTGGGAGCTGTATGTTACACTCACAGTATATTAAGCAGTATGTTTGATACTTATTTTGTTTAAGTGATTTACTAATCTTTCCTTCTCATAACTGGAGTTATAACCCTCATGTTTTAGATGGCTCCCAGATGACCTAAAGAGGAAAAAGAAATTACTTCTCATGTGTTCCTTGATACATATTGTCTGTTTGCATTGTATAATGTGCTTTCTTTCTACCCAATGTTGTAATCTAAATAAAAGATACTAAAGGTAACTGCTACTCTAGATCATAGGAATTATATTTTTGGCAGTAAAAACAGAACGGTAGAGTTTTTATTACCACCAAAGTGCAGCTGTATCACATGCATAGGCCATTGAGAAGTATGAATCAGGAAACACAAGAAATAAAAACATCAGAAATGCCTTAATGGTCTGACTAGGGTTTGAAAGAGTCTGTTCTTCTACTCAGTTTCAAGGGTATAGGAACTTGTAAGACTAAAAAGAGATATATAAAGAGATCTTAGAAAACACACATTACTGCTCTCTAAACACTCTCTTTTGAAGACTTGAGAAAGGCATATCTTCAGTAAGTGCAAATTGTTATCAACAGAAATCAGTGACAAAATGCAAAGTGAAAAAACCTTAAACGAATAACAAAACCTTTGAAAATAATGAGGATTATGCAATAATATCTGAATGTCTTTAAAATCCAAATAGTTTTTTTTTTTTACAAATGCATTTATTTTAAATTTGAAAAGGAACAGTTTCTTTTACACCTTATAGCAGTCAGTTTTCTGTGAGATATTGGTGCTGTCATCCATTGGAAGACGTGCTGTTTGGTGCATTTAGCAAATTCACTGCAAGTCTACTGTCACAGAGCGTGCTGTGTGCCCAAACAGAAGAATACATGTTTGT
>QWTY01000252.1:0-10309 GCA_008033365.1 Pseudorectes ferrugineus | reverse complement strand
ACAAAGCATCTAGGGTTAACTTCTATATGAGAGAGGTTAACTGCCAAGTTAACTTCTATATGAGAGAGGTTTTCACTTCCCTGTTTCCCTCAGAAGTGAATAATGATCACCTAAATCTGTTCCAAGGAAAACAAGCATAAATATTACTACTGATTAAAAAAGAAAATTTTTACAATAAATTTTCAGTTATTCAATTTTGAGTAGAACTGCGTATCCATTTCACTCTGAATTGCAGATATTTATGACAGTGTATTAAATTAATTGCTCTTAGTGGTGTTAAACATTTAGTATTTATTCCTTACAAGTTCTTACTGACTTTATTGCCCCGTAAATTTGAATCATAAATACTTGATACAGTTTTTAAGAACTCTGTCAGTATAATTCATAGTATTAACTTAGACTATGTATAGCCAATAGTTAAACTGAGAAAAAACCCAAGTGGTATGGGTGTTTTTGGATATAGTTTTAATTTGAATGTACTGTGTTTCAATAGAAACACTCGAATATCTTGGCAAGTCCAGAAGGTAAAGCAGTTGTTCAGTCATACAACAAACTTGCATACGTATTGGTGGAGTTCGAGGTAGTCTATCATAGTGCGTGGCTGAAGGAAATGTCACAATTACAGTATCGTAAGTAATTAAATATGTACTTTCTTCTTTGAAATGTTGTTGAATAGTAAGTCAACACAAATCAAATCAGATACTTTTTTAAGCCTCGTTTACCCTTAAAATGTGCAAGTTAATTGTGATCCAATTAGCAGGCTCAGTAGTACAATCTCAGTGCATTACTGGCCTTGAAATTTTGCGGAAGATTGCGGATTTGGTACACTGTTCGACAGATGACTGTAAACAGTAGTGACACAAATTTAACAGTAGTGACACAGATAACTTCGGTATTTAAATTCTCTATGTGTACTATTTAATAATTCTTTCTGGTCTTTTTCCAGTATAATAATTCACAAGGTTGTATTGCCCCAGTCCCTCTAAGGACAAGTATTACTTAATGCATAGAAATGTTTGATATTCAAGCATTGTGCTTCCGAGTCCTTAGAAAATTAATCTCATAATTTTTTAACTTGGGCTGAGAAAAATTGTGACACAAATAAGATGGGATCTGAGGCTTCTTTCATTTATGAAGAGAAAGGCAGAAAGTTAATGTGATGGAAGTCGGTTGTATATTTTCCTTAACTGAAAACAACGTGAAGCAATTTCACAAGTAACCATACATACTTAATCACTATATAGTAATATTCCAAATCTAAATTTCATAATAATTTATAGAAAATAAACAATTGTTTGTCTTAGAAACTGACACTAGAATGCCTTTACAGCCTTACAATCCACGATATTTGTGCGTCATCCTAAAACCGAGAAGCTCCTGGTTAATTTTGATCCCCACATTCTAGAGATTGTGCGAGAAACTAAATGTATGATAAAGTTGGGTCTGGAAGTACCAGAGCAAGCAGTCAAGATAGCAATAATGGAAAATAAACTGAAGTCAAACAAGTCGCAGTTAGAGGTAAACTTGAAACATATCATGATTGCTGTTCAAAAAAATTAAAAAGAAAATATGTTTAATCATAGAATTTTTTTCTATAGTTAAAGATTAAAGCTGGGTAAGAGGTAGTTTAAGATAAATTTGTGGAATGCACAGGTGGACATAGAAGATCTTGTTTGAAAACCCTCTGCTAAGTGCTGTGTGGGCTGGTAGATACTTAAGTATAAGAATATATACTTCATATACCCAATGGCATACTAAGTATACTTTGGTCATGAAATAATTAAAGCTATACAAAAAGTTTTCACTGTCTGAAAATCAGTAAAATGCAGTTTTATAGAGTTTCTGAGAAGAAACATTGTAGTTAGTCTGGTTTGGAAGATATGGTGAGCCACAAAAACGTGAAAAATTTTGCAGGTTCCCTGCAAGAAAAGTTATTTTTTATACCTATTGTAGTATCTGCTATTGTGTTATTTCAAGGAGCCTATACCTTGGGTATGAGGTGTATAATACGAGATTTCTCTGTGTGTGTGTGCATATGGCATAAGACAAGAGGATACTTTAAAACTGAATTCACACCTGATTTAAGCATCTAAAGCATATGATGCTCAATTTTAAGAGGGTATTGCGAGTTACAGTCACTAAAGTTCAAGCTGTATTTAGTTCTAGAGAAAGATGATACTTTTTCTGGCTTTGTGCCTTAAGACAGTGTTGTACAAAGGTGGCTTTCATTCTTCCTTCTATAGCATGATACAAATTCATTACATTCCAGAAATGATATTCATAGGTATGTAATGTCTGTGTAAAATTCCACAATTGTTTTCAAATACACCATTGTGCTGCTTTCAATGTCTTTTTCTGATGATTTCATTGTATGACAAATTGTTTGCCTCAGTAAAGAAAAGCTTGAAATATTCTGCTTGATACTACTCTTTCTAATAATCAACAGGGTCTTGTCCAGTCTTATGAAGATTTGCGTAAAAAAACACCAAACATTTTTGTAAATCTGCTAACACCAAAAAGGAATAAGGTTGGTATTGCTACATGCACTTCAGTATACCTCATAAGTAGTTAAAATAACTTAATAATAATTTATAATTCTAAAATATTTAGATGGAATTGCATGTTGTGAACATAATGAATTTTGCTGAGACCTTTAAGACTAAAAATTTGCATTTTCTCAAATACTGTGTATTACAATCAAATAATCTTAGTGCCTATGAGATAGAAGACCATTAGAACAAAAAATATGGCCTTTGCGGTCTATTTATCTCCACAAGTCTCTGGCTTTAACATGGAAGTTTGCTTGGAGAGGATTATTAACCTTGTGAATTGAGTCTCTTCAGTGGTGTAGAATGCTACACTATGATGTTATATGCTACACTAAAGGTACAGTTTTATTGGAGATGCAGAATGTCTATCCCACAAGCCATTTTGTTTTGCCAGACATTTACAAGTGTATGTATGTGACTGTTCTAAATAACTCTCCCCTTTTTGGTCGTAAGTAGTCACACCAAAAGGTTGCAGAGTTTGTGTAAGTTTGTATAACTACAAAGTTGGACAGTACTGTGAGAAAAAAACCACGTGGCTGCAGTATGCACTACCCTCCCCTTCCTTCCTATTGCATAAATTTCTTTGACCTTTTTTGTTGGAAACTTGTAACGTCCCTTACACACCACTCTGTTTTATAAGCAATGTTAGTGATTCTAATAATAACTACACTTGTTTTAATTGTTTTCTGTTGTGTTTTTGGTTTTTTTCTATTAAATTATATTTTTATGCTTAGATGGAAGGTGTGTTGAGGCAAGGACTTACCATGTTGACTTGGTCATCTGTGACGCTGGAAACTTTCTTTCAAGAAGCTGATGAAGCTCTGCATGTATTTAGACAGCTTTTGAGAAAGGTATACACTTTCTCACTATGTAAATAGAACTAAAAGCTTACAGAAATTATTTCTGGGACACTATTTCTCATATTGGAACATAATCTGTACTTATCTTTGTACAATACATAGAAATTTTGTTGCTTTTTAAAATGGGTGCCTTTTTTTGGACTAGGGATATACTCAATGATTGTCTCCCATTATTGCCATCATATGTTTGATTTTTGCTTCTGTCCTTAAAGTAGAATCTATTTCCACTTCTTGTCTTCAGATTCTGGGGCTTTCACTCTGATTTTCAGAGTCAATGTCTGTCTTTGAGTGCTTGTCCATGAGTGCAGCTGCATAAAAGATACTTCCATGTAAAAACTGTTGAGCGGAGAACTTTGGAATATTAACTATATTCATAGCAGGCATATTGTGAAACTGTGTCCTCTTTGTGCAGCCCATAAAACAATGAAGGAGAATACGCCTTTTCGTCACAGTTCTCTGCATGCTGCTCTATGCTCTTTTACTGTCTTGGTATTTGTCATATAATTTCTAAATTCATTTGATTCCATATTTAGTATCTACATAAGTAATCTGGATGATGGGATCAAGGATACCCTGACAAAGTTTGCCAATGATACCAAGCAGAGTGGGAAAGTGGAGAGCCACCTTGCAGGAAGATCTGAATAGGCATGGAGAGTAGACCAACAAGAACCTTATAAAGTTCAACAAAGACAAATGTAAGGGCAAATGTAATCTAGGAGTGCAGCATAGGCTGAGATCTACCTGGTCGGGGAACAGCTCTGTGGAAAAGGACCTGGACATCCTGGTGGATAACAAGCGAACAATGTGAGTGAACAATGTGCTGCTGCAGCAAAGGAAGTCAACAGGATGCTGGGTTGCATCAACCAGCAGAGATAAAAAACTCACCATCCCCCTCTACTCAGTCCTGGTCAGGCCAAACCTGGAACTGTGTTCAATTTTGGTCCCTGCAACACAGAGAAGATTTGGAGAGGGTTCAGGGAAGGGCCACAAAGATGATCAAAGGACTGGGAAGCCTGACAAGTGAGGAAAAGCTGAGAGAAATTGGTTTGTTCAGCCTTGAGTAAAGAAGGCTTAGGGGAGACCTTATCATCATGGTGTAATATTTGAAGATTGGCTGCAAACAAGATGGAGACTCCTTTTTACAAGGATTTACATGGAAAAGATATGGGGTAATGGGTCCAAGTTACTCATGGAAAGATTCCAATTTGACACAAGAGGAAAATTTTTTTGCAATGAGAACAGTCAGTCATTGAAATAATCTTCCAGTGGAAGTAGTGGATTCCCCAGCGCTGGACATTTTTAAGACTCAGCTGGACAGGTTACTGGGCCATCTTGTCTAGGTCGTGCTTTTGCCAAGAGAGGTTGGACCAGATGATCCTTGAAGTCCTCTTCCAACCTGGTATTCTATGATTCTTTGATTTAACATGCTTGAGGACCTGTTTTGGCTTGTTTTTTTCTCAAGAATTTACCTTTACAGTCAGATCGCCCTTCTGGCTTGATGGTTGAACTATACGACTATTATCTCTTCTATGAATATCTTAAATTGTTGCTCCTGTAGTAGGAGATTGTTAGTCACTGGTCAGTATATCTAGTTCTTTTTATGTATGGCAGAAAATCATGATTATGATCAAGTGCTCTGTTTGCCACTGAAAACCAAAGCTGGAAAAAGGTTGTCTGTGTCAGAAATGAACAGTTTTGTAAGCCTGAGTATATTTGAAATAACCATGTTTTTGTGTAGAACCACTCTATTTTCCTTAAATATTTAGGTTGTATGCATTTTTTTTTTTACTTTTCCCTCCTTTATCATTTAAAAAAAGTTAACCTAGGTTAGAATCTTGATTGCTGTGAATGGGGTATTATTGACAAATAGGAATAAAGTGATGTGAAACATAAGCATGAGGTACATTGTGAAAAACAAGATCACAGATGCAGACTATTTCAGATAAAGGATTAAAAGTTGGACAGAAGTCAGTTTTACTTGGATTCTGCCATGTCAAAAATAATTCACTGTAGTTGACTGTATACTAATAATGCTTCAATTTAGAATCAAAATCCCAGCAAAAATCCTATGTTGACTAAAAGAAGGAGAAGGACTGAAGATTAACCCATCAAGCACTTTATGGTAGACCCCCCTTGCCTTGCTGCTAGACTTGTGGTCAGTAAGATCATGAACAAGAATCTAATTATATTGATTCTGTTACTCTGTTTTATTTAATCTAGCAGCAGTGTATCTTCCATGACAGGAATGATTTAGGGTCTGACTTTCTATTGCTGCCTGTCTACCTAAAACTGCAGTTAAACCAGCTAGGATTCTTTGGGAGTCTAGCCATTGTAAATAACCCTTAAGTTACCATAACTCTTGTTATTATTCACTTTCTTAGAGGATTTTCTGCTCTGTAACATTCTTGCATTTATTTCTCTGCGAAACATTTTTTACCTGTTGGAGTTCTCTAAAGTAGAATATGTTGTGCTTTAAAGATACCTGTGTGGTATTAATGTGATTTTCTCTTTTTAGATTAATATTTTGAGCGAAGTGCAGATTGGTTCACTATTAAAAGAAATGTCAAGTACTTCTTTAATTAGCTTACCAGTAGATGGTGCTATCGAAATAAAGGATCTATTGACTGACAATGAGGTGTGTGCCACTTTACATCTTTCAACTTGAATTCTCAGCACGTTAGAAAAAATGCCTCAGTAAATGAAAATAAAACTAAAAAATAATTCTCTATGTGGAAATACAGAACTTTATTTGTAATTAAATTATTTTGGTTAAAAATTTTATATGAAGATACATTGGTTCTTTGGTGTTTGAGATACTTAAGCTGTAGTATTTCATAGACAATCTTATTTAAGCGCTTTGTAATTAGATGAGATTTTTTGTGTATGAAGGACCTCAGACCTATATAGCCTTTCTTGGGTCTTATTTTTTCCAAATTGTTTTTTCAAAGGAGAAGGCAAAAAATACTTTACAACAAGTATATTTGAAAATCTGAAAGTTTTATTATTCCAAAGTAGGCTATAAATGTGTTAATTATCAAATCAGTGCAAGTAAATAAAATCATTAAGGACAGTTGAAACAGTATTTGGATAATTTCAGATTCAGACTGTGACCTCCCTTCAATATTCAGGATTTTTTTCGAGCACCTAAAAGTACCATTACATTTCATAAATGGATTTTTTTTGGGCATTAAAATGTAGTGACAATATAAGAGAAGATTTTTATAAATATACAAGTATATTTTAAGAAATATATATGTTTCATTGAAATAGTTTTCGTCTGATGAATACAATATTCAGGGAAATGTTTTGAATCTCCATGAAGAGGAACAGTAATAAGATAAGCAGTGTTACTAAGACAATTCATTGATGTTTTTATTTAACAGAGTTATACTAAAGAATGTGCTGAGTCATTGAACATCAAAAGCATGCACATTGAAGATGCTGTTCAAGAGCTAATATATATATTTGAAAGGCACTATGAATTTCCATCTGCCAAGCTCTCAGAACCACAAGGTAGTTAGTGTTGATTATTTAAATAAGATGTTCAGTAGGCTTAGCTAGTTTTAATCAAAAGTGATCTGTTTTAGCTAACTTTCTACAGACTTCTCCCTCCCACTACAGTTTCATCGGTGTCACAGTTCTGCCTTCTTTAACCACTGTTAAACTAAACCACTAGCTCATGAAATATGGAGAAAATTCAGTTTTGGTGGGGTTTCTAGAGTTAAAATCTGTCCTTCTGTTTAGATTAGCAAAGTATTTGCTCCAGAGGGAGAACATTAAAGTTCCATTTCTCTCACTCGTCATAAATCTCCCCCTTCACGTCCCCCCAGTCATAAGTGAAATCCAATGTTCCTCTCTTCTCACCTATGTCAGCTATTTGGTACTGTCCCTCTGTTTTTAACTTTCCTGTGACAGTAGAATTAAGTTTCAAACACCAGTGCTTTGCTGGCTGGTCAGTTTAAATTAGTATAGTCAACTGCTGGCACATGTATGGCTGGTTCCCGCTTCTTTGGGGTGTCTTACAAAGATTTTAGAAGGTTCCGTACCATTACAAGACAAATAGTTGGAGGAAAATATTATATTTTAAGGAAAATTTTATTTTGAGGCTTAATCAGTAATGGAGCTCTTTTCTTTCATAAGATGTTTTTCTTCTGGGTTCACATTTCTCCAGCTATAGAGGCATAGTCAGGGTCAATACTCCAGGTGGTTCAATAGGATGCAAACAGAAAAATATGACACAAAAATACTTCTCTGTCTTTTGTTAAATTGTTTATACTGATTTTGATTTTTTTGGCCATTTTCACTGATATATTCATGTCTGCCTATCTGTCTTTAGTAACAGATTGGTAGCGCACAGTGTTTGTTAGGCTAAGGGTTACAGGCTGGACTCTTAACCACATTCCTGGTGTGAAAAAGTGTTATGAAATAAAACCAATTTTTGGTGATCCAGGTATTACTAAAAAAAAGTCAATATTATTTTGCCTCTAATGAGGGGACAGCATGCTTTAAAGCAGAATATACATGCAATTACAATTATTTCTTTTTAAATTTACAGTAAAAGAAAAACGTATAGCATTTGAAGGTAAAGAAAAGGAGAAAGAAAAAACTGCTGAAGGACCTCAAAGTGATGATAGCAAGGGCAGTGATAAAGAAGAAGAGTTTAAAAAGGTATTTTGTGAAAATAAGGAAATTATTTTTTAGACCAATTGGATTAGTAAACAGGATCTTGAGTTTTGTAGCTGCATATCTATGTTACAGAAAGACATCACATGGACAGTATCAAATGTAATGTACAAATGATGAAATAGCTTACCTAAAAAGTGAATTTAAGATGGATTTTAACTTTCACAAGTATACTGCATGTTATTCCAATTATCACCTTTATTAAACAAATTCTTGACACGAGTGGTAAGTGTAAAAATTGGAGAGAATAATGTGCATAAGCCATAACAGACTTTCCTTCTTGGGTAGACAGGAACTTTCATCCTTTCTATCGTCCTCTTCCAACTTCACCAAGAAAGATTATCTTTGTACTTTTTCCTTGAAGAATGCAATCTCTTCATACTCAGCAGAGAAGGAAAGTAAAGAACAAAGACTCTCAAATTTGCAAGCACAAATGCAATAATGCTACAAGGCTGCATTGTTTTTTGTAACAGTGATCATTTCATGTTGCCGTATTTTCATATTCTTAATCCAGTTGGATTCTACTGTATTTGTCTCATTCAAAATGGGTACATATGCACCAATATTCTTGAATAATTCATGTTTTGGTTTTGTGGGGCTTTTTTGTGTTCTTTTTTTAATATGGAGAGCTTTTCTGAAGGAGCATGAGATTTCAAACAGATTTCAGTATTCTGTATCTGAATAAGACAAGTTGTTTCCATGAAGCTTTTCCATCTTTTCCATGTAGCTTTTACATATTTACTTCCTTACAACCCCCCAGCTTCTTGCTTTGTATTTCTCATGTAGCTTACAGCATAAATTCCTTCAGACAAAATCTATTAGGTTTGACTTAAAACCTTTTTGCAGTAATTTTCAGGTTACTATGTGAATACGATGCTAAATAACATATGGTTTATTTATTACAGCATTGTAAAGACTTACATGCCTATTTCAGTCGCCGGCTGCTAATCAGCCTCCAGAAAGCAACCCGACTGTCTTTGGATCGTATTAAAAGAAGAATGAGTGTTTCAATGTAAGTTGCAAATGAAAGATTCCTTCAATAATATGCACTCTTTATGAATTCTTCATGATAATGGCAAGATCCATACAAAATCAGTGTCTTATATTCAGTATGACTTCTATAGATTCTTCTCTGCTCCAACAGGCATACACTTCAGAGACAGAATTGTTTCAGTATAATATATTGTATATTGAAAAGCCTACTTAGAATTCTATTAAGAGAATTTATTTTAAGCAAGTGAAGTTTATGATATTTTGTCATTAATATGTGTTAAAGTCTGAATTACTTTTTTCTTTTTATAAGGACATTTTTCATAAAAAATGTATTGAAATCCTTTTCAAAGTCAATAGGAATTTTTTTGGTTGTTTCCTTCATATTTGTCTACTGTATCATATTGTCGAATCCTTCCTTATTTGGTCACTGTGTCATACCACAGCATTTAAAATTTTACTTTGCTCCTTGTTTTTAGGTATTAATTTTAGTTTTGAGTAGGTTAACATCATGTATTTATCATTTTGCACTAGCCTGTCATCTTTGAAACTTTCTTTCCATTCTGTTGAATACTTATCTAAAATGTAATGGGGCAACTTTTGCTCTTGATAGGTTGTCGCATGAAATGATCAGTGAGACCTTCTTATGCCCTATTCAAAGCACTGGGAGAGTTCCATCATTCTGAACCTGAGAGGTTAAAATCCAGAATCAGAAAATACTCTGGATAAAAAATTCTGAAAGCAATGGCTGGATCCAAGCTAACCTTTGTCAGAATGGTGGAGCTCTAGCTATTTTATTTATCCTTTAAACAAGAAACTTCTGTAAGTTTTGGAAATAGTACATAATTTAATTATGTGAAAATTCTCTGTGCAGGTTTGGTCACAAAATGTAGCTCAAAATTATATTTCTCAGATAATCTGAGGAGATTTTGTGGTGAAGTGTTTATGATATGTGTCAAAATTATTTTTCAGCAAATCTGAGGACACCACTCCTTTTCTAAAAGCAGAAATACACCTTGATATTCCCGATCTGGTAAGTTTTATGTCACATAGGCAAGGTGAAATACGCTGTCTTGTAGTAATCTCTGTATTTCCCCAAGTGCAGGGTGTGGGCATGCTTCCACTGAACCAGCATCTGTTCCAAAGAAGAGCGGTTGCTCACGTCTTTCAGTGACCTGAGAGCACTGACGAAATGTGCTTGCCGTCCCAGTGTTCTGGCTCTGTCTC
>QWTY01000251.1:0-13469 GCA_008033365.1 Pseudorectes ferrugineus | reverse complement strand
AGCACTGCAGGTGGGGTCTCAGCAGAGCGGGGCAGAGGGGCAGAATCCCCTCCCTGCCCTGCTGCCCACGGGGCTTTGGATGCAGCCCAGGATATGGAGGTTATGGATGCCCTTTGGGCTACAAATGCACGTTGTCAAGCCATGTTGAGCTTTTCATTCACAAACATGCCTGAGTCCTTCTCCCCCCAAAACACAGATACAGACTTTTTAGCAGGGCCTGTAGTGACAGAATGAGTCAGATGGCAATGGTTTTAGCCTAAAAGAGGGTCAGTTCAGAGTAGATATGAGCAATTAACTTTTCACGAGGAGAGTAGTGAAACACTGGAACAGAGAGTTATCCCATCCCTGGAAATATTCAAGGTCAGTTTGGATGGGACTTTGAGCAACCTGGTTTACTTAAAGATGCTCCTGCTCATTGAAGGGAGGGGCTGGACTTTATGGCCTTTAAAGATCCCTTCCAACCCAAACATTCTATGGTACTATGACTTAAGTAAATCATCCTAAATATCCGCTTCACTCACAAAGCTGGGAATATCTAGGAAAATGGTTCTGTGCTATTAAGAAGTAAAGTTTTTAGTCATCGAAATTCTGCCTTGGAGTCTCTGTAGCTTTGTCAGAAGTTCTAGGCAGCCCTATAGTACACACATTAACACTTTGTCAGGTTCTTATTCATTGCCTGTAGTTTTTCAGTCAAATTAATTTTAAAAAGTGAGTAGAGCCACCAACAACTGCTTTTTAGTTTCCAGCATTTCTTTTAATACTTTTTTGGACTATACTGTTTTATTGCAGTTCTTTCTCTCCATCCCTAATCAATAAATATATAAAATTCCTAGTTCACACCACCTACATGAAGCTCATTATAAATATAACATGAATGAAACAGTATTTAAAGAAGTACATTAACTAATGTCTTTACATGACCAATTTTAGCAAATAAAAAATTATGGCTGCTTGATGGTCCTTTCCCTAATTCTCCTAAAAGACAAAGCAGTAACCCATCTATATTTTGTTTCATTTAGTCATTTAGAAGAGGCTACACTTTTTTCCTGTTTTTTTGGTTTGTATTTTTTTTATAACCATATCTTTGTATAATGTAGATGATAAGTGATGAAATAGTTTTTTATTTTCTTTGTAGAAATGTGTGTATTTATAGAACTGTAGAAATAACAGAACACTCACAAGAAGCCTCTAGCAATAATAATTTTTTCTAACACCAACCTTTTAGTCTAAATTATTTTTCATTCATCAAACAGCATCAATCTGTTGAAAAACCTGTTGCTTTTAAGAGCTAGTGAAAGCATAACAAATTTTCAGGATGGCTTAAGAGTTTACTAAGGAATATATGAAGATAGTGCAAATAGCACTGGCTTTAATAAAAATATAGCAGAAATTGGGCAGGGAGATAAGCTGCAGGGATGAAGGGGAGTGTATATGTCTTTAGAGACTGAGGAAGCCAGCCTTCGGTAGCTCTTTTGGTCTCAGAACTATTCTTCCTGACAGCAAGAGATTTGCTATTAAAAGCATTTCACTCTTCTCAGTACTTATCATTTACAAAGCATTAAAGATTTTCTATGACCTTATCAAGTCTCCACTCGCTCACATTCACCTCTGCTCTAAAAAGTACCAACAAGAGTTTTCTCTTTAATTCCCTAATATAATTAAGTTAAGCTTGAAGCAACTCTTCTCTTCTGTGATTAGCTTAAAGTTTGCTGTTTCTGACCTTGGTGCCTGAGAGCCAAGGAATGTGTAGTTTCCAACTGTGTCACCTAGTCTAATAAAGAACTTAAGAATCCCCAACAAGCCTTGTCCCCGGAGCCAAAACTCTCACCCAATTCAAAGTGATTTATAAATATACATCACTTCTTAAAGTGAAGCCCTTAACACACTCTAATGCTTTGAAACTAGCAGATTGATGATCTGAAGAACAGCCCTTCCACAGTTAAATTATCATGGAAACTCACAGACATCAAGATCCCAGTGAACTGTACCAGGGACACGTAAACAACACCAGGCAACAAATGGCAGGAAGGTTCCTGTATAATAAAGCAGGTTTCTACACAAGTACATCTGAAGGAGGTAAAAGAAGGAGCACCTCCAAAAACAAAGCCTTTTTCTACAACGTCCAATTTTTTTCCTCCTCCACCCCTCTTTGTTCACATATACTTAACCACAAGACCTACTGATGTCAGAGGAGATCAGAAATTATCAGCCTGCACTGCCACTCCTTTTAGCTTACAAGCCTGATGGAGTCAAGACAGACACAAAGAAAGTGTAAGACAGAAAAGCAGCCCTGGGCTGCCTCCTGTTCTCTGATCGTTGGTGTCTTGAGGTCAAGAATATTCATTAGTAGCACAGACAAACCCACTAACAGCATACCCCCCCTGTCAAATATTGGAAAAGCAGCCCATTGATTTGTACAGGTCACTGATCAACTGTTTTAGCAATGCAACATCACACAAAGAAGGACAAGCAGGAACTCTGACAAATGAGCCATCTATTTGCCAAATTTGTAGAAAAGGGAGTAATAACATTTTTCTACTTCCTAGCTATCCAATAGCTTGATCTTCCTACACTTGAACTTTTTGCTAGCAGGTACAAATGCCAACATAATTGACATATATTCTGCTTACTATCAGATTTGTGCATTTATTTCAACTAGGTGCAAATAAGACAAAAGAAGACATTTACTGCTTGGAAATCCTCTGTGCATATGAAATACCTTATGAATATTCCTATAAGTTTTTTACCTGCCCTAAGGTCAATGACTAAAATTCCTGCTCCAGAATTTCCACAAAGTCCATCACTGTCCCCGTCCCAAGAGTCACAAAATGTAAGCCATGAAAATCCACAGGGAATGGAGTGGCACAGTTTGAACAAAGCAGAAGACTCTTTGTTCCTTATTGAGGAAATAAAAGAAAGGAAAACATTTTAATTTGTTGCATGCATGCCAGATGTCTTTTGATATAAGACCCAGCACTGTAACACTGTTTTTAGAAAGAAAAAAATGATTGGTGCACTTAATTAGTTAAGGTAAAGAAATTTCCTAAAGAGAACAAACTTATCTGTCTGCTATGTGATGTTCATTGCATCTTCACAGAAATGGGAGTAGACCTCCACATTTTCATCCCCCCAAAATCTGGGGGAAAGTAAGGATAAATTTTTTTTGTTCAATCTTTTATGCTTTTACATTTTCAGTGGAACTGCTGACATTTTGTGCCCAGTGCAGACATGGGGGAGGCTTCCAGGCCACTTCTGTGAGGGGCACCTGGGGCTGCCCCGTGCTGGACAGAGCCAGGTCACAGGGACAATTACTGTAAAGACATCAAGGCTGACAAATAAAAAGGACAAAAATATACAGATAAAAGAAAAAAAAAAGGCAGGGCATAGGAATAAAAGGCCTACTATCTAGACTTTGTATTTAGGGTAAATTTCTTGGGATACTTCACCCCACCAAAAACAGTTTGGCTGCTTCTCTTTAATCTTTCAACAGCTTCCATGGAGGTCTAAATCTCAGTCCCTTAAACAACACAAAACTAACACAAACACACAAACATAAAACCCCACAATACAAAAACAGAAATCCAGAAGTTTGTTTTTAGTTGGACCAGGTTTTGTATATGGCAGAAAATGTACCCACACAGTAGAACTAAGTGTGGTACTGGGAAAGAACCAAGTTTGCAGACCAAAGTGAAAAGAAGCACGAGTTGTATCATTTCCTCTAATGGTCCATTCTGCCTTTAAAGAGATCCCAGCTGCTTGTGAGATCCACATCCCCACAAAAAGATGTCAGGTACAATTCTGAAAAGTACATCTTGTGAAACTGTGTGTAGCTCCCAGGCAGAACTGGTCAAGTTTGTCACCTGAATTCAATCTGCAATACCTGGGGAGAGCTAAATTCACAATAATATTTACAGCAACCAGTAGCAAGAACGGAGTTTATTTTAAGAGATTATGAAATCCTGAAGAAGTCATCTTCATCCCCAGACATAATCAAAACCTGATGGGATATGGCCCTGAACAACCTGCTCTGGCTGACCCCGCTCTGAGCAGGAGATTGCACCAGGTATAATCTCCAAAGGTGCCTTCCTACCTTGACTACTCTGTGACTGCCAGTGGAATTCACACCACTGAGATGCCTTTAGGAAGCTGTGCAAGGGGTGGAAATCAACATCCCACAGCCACAGAAGTTTGGGGGTTCCTATCACTTTCATTCTAAAAAATACCTTCTATCTGGTAAAGAGTAAATACTTTTAGAGAAATTGTCAGGAATTATACATTTTGTTTTCTGACAGGTAAATGTACTACTCTATTTCCAGCAGTAAGATTTTAACTTTATTTTTAATACTGCTCCAACATGTTAACTGATTAGGAATACAAATAACCAAAGCTACTTTTATCCTAGCAGATATCAAACAAACAAACCAGAAAAAACCACCCAACCTAATGCATTTTTAAATAAAACTTAACTTTCAGGCTATACATTCTTTCTCATAAAGGTGCAATGATTTACTGCTTTCATGAAACTTTTTAGTACAACTTCAATCTCAAAAGAATGCTATTTTATATTCAGTACTACTTCTGGCAGTCCTTTAAACTACTCCTTCTTTGACTTACAGAGCTATCAGTCACTGTTTAAAAGTCCTCAATAAACTAAATCGACTGCCCTGAAAGAAATCCATCAATCATATTGACTAGTGCTGAGAAAGGCCAACACCACGTTAATTGCGTGCAAAATTAACAGGAATTTGCAAGTGATTTTCTCAATCAGAATCCCTCCTCTGCTTTGCATGTCTTGAATTACTAAGTATTCTTACCATAAGAAGTAGCTCAGGAAATCACTTAATATTATCAAAACACAGAAAAAAAATGGTTGGAGATGAAGAAGTTTTTCTTTTAAAAGCCTTGACTGCATCAAATAATAGCTACCACTCTTCTCTGAGGTTTTAGGGCATGGCTGCTTGCAGTGTCTGTGCACCTTCCAACATCCCAACAGCTGCTGCAGTCTCAGACATGAGTCTCACAGAAAACCTTGGCCAACTGATTGTCAGTGTTCAAAATGCAAGTAGCAGTAGTATAACATACTTAAACAAGCACGAGGTGTTCAAATTTGCTGAGAAAAACCCCTACCCCCGCCCCTGCTATTGCTGTGTTTCTAAATTCCAGAAATGTCCACTTTGGTGATCACACGATTCGTTTTGTAGAAGTCTTAGCGTAATTCCTCATGAACAGCATTAAAATTGTACACACAGCTGTATCCATTTTAGTCTGACAAGCCTTTGTTCTTAGTTTCAACCCTCTACTTTTTCCACATTATAACTTGGGGGGATATTCTCATATTGATGAGTTCAATGTTTCTTCTATAACTCACTGTGCAGGAGAAGATAATTATCCTCTGACTAAGGTCTGACACCTTTCTTCCCCCCACCCTTTTTTTTTAAAAGGAGTGGGTAGATGAAAGCATGCTTTTTGAATTTTATATTGTATGTAAAATAATCATACTTCTTTCCCATTTGATCTATATAATCTTTATCTAGCATCAGTCACATAAGCTTAAAAAACAACAGGGGCAGATCACATGAAAGCATTCTAGAGGGGCAGATGTGGAGATTAACAGCTACGAGAAGGATACATTTTCACCAGCCTTCCAGACAGATCATAATGTCTTTTAAGACAGATTTTTTTATCCTGCAAGTAACAGACTGATGACCTGAAACATTCTTAAAGTGTAATATTTTGTACCACATCTACACACGTTGGGGGAGTTTAAATCCAAAAACATACAAAATCAAGTGTTAGTTTTGGGTGGTTTGGACTTTTGTTTGTTTTAAAAGCAGCCTGTCAGCACTTCATGGTCTGTTAAGAGAGTCATTTTGCTTTCTGGTTCAAATTCTGTTTCTTCCAGGAGACTTTTCTCAACAACAAGATGGGCCAGACTGTGGGTCACACTCTCCTCACTGCATGTCTGCGTTGGCATGAAAAGGCTGTAAAACTCACAGCCATGGCAGGCAAGACAGCTCAGCTGACCTAAAAGGCTACTGTAAGTGACTGTCTCCTAATTATCCCTCTTTTACTCCCAGACACATGCCTGTGCCTCTCTCACATTGACAGTGGTACTGACCTGGCTTCAGAGCAAGCTGATATGGCTCATCACTAGTTCCCTCAACTGTTCATTACTTTTCTGTTCCCCTCTGAACTGCTTTGGTTTACTAAGGGGTCAACCAAGCATCAGCTTGATCAGCTACACCCTTGTTTTTCCAGTTACATCCCTAATTCACCTAATTTCAAAAGCTGAGAACCAGCAAATGGAATCTCCTGGTAAAGCGAGGCTCTCCAGAGAACACGGCTGGGTGCAGTCATAGACTCAGAGAATCATTTAGGCCGAAAGAGAGCTTTAAAAGTCATCTAGCTCCAACCCCCTGCAGCGATCAGGGACATCTTCGGCTAGATCAGGTTGCTCAACCGGCGTCCACCCTCATCATGACTCTAAGACAGAAGAATGAGTCTTACAGATTGCTCTCGAAAAGGAGGTTGCCAGGTGTGCTGGAGTCCTTTAGAGTCAGAGGAAATGGGTCACGGACAGAAAAGCTGTGTTCCAAGAGACGGTAACTGTGCTCTGAAGTTCTCTTTAAACTAACCTTCAGAAAAAGAAAACTAATTTAAACAATCCAAAACTTTGAAATTGGGTCTGAAAGTAGGCCTCAATACCTAGAAATCAAGTGATGATAAATCTGCTCCATCTTGCATTCTACTACTTGCATTCAGCTTGTCTGAACCCGACAGTTTGAAGTTCTGCATCCATCTATAGCAAGAGGCATTGGTAATATTACTAAAAGATACATCCAATTAAGGAGTACACCTGGAATTTATCAGAGGACAAGGAAAAGAAACATAATCCTTAATGGTGAAGAGCGAGAAAAGTAGTGTGTTTAGAAAAATTACAACAGTCTTTGAAAGACCAAGCTGAAGACATGGTCTATTCAAGAATCCAGCTAAAATCAAACACATTCAGGAGGTCTGAGATGTAGGCATTATATTTTTATAAATCAATAAAAAGTGAGCCTCCTGAGAGGCAATTCTGCTACTCTCCCAGGTAATTTGATGGTTTTCTCTCTACAAAGTTACACCACTTACAAAGATCACTCTGGTACTGGCTCTCCTGGGCAGAAGAGTGGGAACAGCTGAACGCACTGATATTATCAAAGTATGGATTTGTTGGTCTAAACAAACTCGCTAGCCACCAATACCTTTCACGAAGTAGTTTCATGGGCAGAAATTCTGCCAGGCAGCAGCAGTGCTGACTGAAAACTTCTCTGTTCCCACGCTGTGTGTCCTTGGTCAGGCCAGGACAGCGGTGCTGGCACCACGAGAACCACACTCGATAGTGGACTCAGGCTCCCAATAATGTTTTTGTGCATGTCTCTTTTCTTCCTTGGGTTAAATTTTCTTAGTAAGTTCCTTAATCCTACAGAACACAATGTCTCTAATGTGGTCGAACTAAACCAGATTTTTCTGACAGGAAAAAAAAAGCTGCTGGTTCAGTCCCTGTCCAAGCCCCTACCCACAGCACTTTAGAAAAGAAAAAAATGCAACAATTTGGTTTCATTACTGCATCACTAACTACATGTGCCCTATACACTAAGAGCTCAGAGAAGTAAACTGACCTTTAATGAAGGATTTAATTAAGTATCCTCTTTAACTTGTTGCATGTGTACTTTAACCATAGCACTGACTACATAAGACTGGCAGTTTCAGCAATGCTGGAGTCTCCTTGAAAATACTGACACCTTCAGTGAAGTACTGGAAATTAAATAAATACAGTATACTACAGTGAGACTTTCTCTGCTTTAACCCATATATGCCTGCAGTAAAGCAAGCACAGACTCAGAATAACAGACTACTGTTTTAAGATCACTAAAAGATAAAGAGATGTTAAGGAAACAGGAGGAAGTCCAAAAGCCGGATCACAAGAAAGATGAAGGGATTAAGTACAATTTGTTAGGCTACAATGCCACTGTAGGACTCAAAATTCTCATGATTAAATTAGTATTCTCCATTCACAAAATTAAGAAAAAAATCCACATTAACCATTAATGCACTAAACATGTGAACCCCTTCATGTGTGCAGTCTTACTGTAGCCACTGGAAATGGACAACCCACTCTGCTGGACTGGACTCATTCCCCCTGTAGTATTTATCACTAAGTGCTGCCATTCTCTGGCACCCGTGCTGGAAGGGAACCTCCTAATACAGACATGGTGATATGGCACTTAAACTGCAGGAATCCGGTTATCCCAGAGGATCCTCTCCTACAGCAAGCAGGGGAGCTCAGTTTTGGGGAGCACAAATATAGGACTAAAATAAATGAGGCAACTTTTTCTACCACCTCTTCCGTGTAGGAATTCAGTGAAAAATGCACTAGGTTACTTATTGAAGTTTTCCTCCTTTAGGATAACCCCCTCAGGCTTGCTTTTGCAATAGCAAGAAACTTGAGCTTGATGAAGGGCAGAGCTGGCTGCAGTCAAATGGAATCCACATGCTTGTGCAACATGAAAAGGCAGAATAATAGAAAGAAGTTACTACATGTCATGACTGTAGAGTTTCCAGCCCAACTTCCTCCCAATTTTCCTTACTGTCTGTCTCATTCTCATTCACATCACAACTCTCTAAAAAATAAATAAAACCAGCTGGGCTTCTTTCTGCAGCATTATATCCAGGAAAGTATAGCTAAACCCAGTGTTCAAGTTACACAAATTTAGATCAGCTCAGGATGAGGTCCATAAAACTTCTGAAGTAACTCACCAGTGTCATAAAAGCTCAAAACCACTGGCCAAGCCAAAAGGTCTTAAAACACTGGGAAGCAGCTGAAGCTGGCAAAATTATAAGCAATTGAAAACAGACGTGGTAACAGAAAGTGTTAAGAAACTTTAGCTACAGACATTGCTGCCAACTCCAGCTATAAATCAGACAAGTAAAATGGGAGGGAAACCTTCAACAGTCTGTTCAGAGCTTTTTAGACTAAGAGTATGTCTGTTTATATACTTTTGCACGGTGCTAGAAAAATATGGTAATTCAAATGGAAATACTACATTTTGCTTTAGACTCAGAAAATTAGAGATCTTCAGAATTTACAGAAAAAGGCAAAATCACAGAACTAAAGATTTCCTTTCATTTTTTCAGCGT
This sequence comes from Pseudorectes ferrugineus, assembly GCA_008033365.1. NCBI lineage: Eukaryota > Metazoa > Chordata > Aves > Passeriformes > Pseudorectes > Pseudorectes ferrugineus. The sequence goes on along the minus strand of QWTY01000251.1, from coordinate 4,289 downwards.
TCTCTAAGGTTATGTTAAAGTACCAAAATTTGAAACAAACTACATCTCCCATCCAGGTTTGTTGAAAGTGTCAGCAAGGCATGCTCACCTTGGTCTAGAATATCAGCAATGTTCTTAATGAATTTCATTCCAATCATCAAGCCTACTCCTTCAAGAATAGGACAATATTTTGTACAGAACTAAGGAATAGCTTTTGAGTATCACAGGGTTAAGAGTGAGGTGAATGAGCAAGGCCTCTCCTAATTTTAGTCTTTGTGGTTAACCTTCCTCAGATCTGGTCCAGAATTTTCTTCTTTCCATCTTAAACCACCTGACACAATAATTCTGCTTGCCTCTTTCATTGTTTTATATCTGAGATACATTCACTCATCACAGAAATGCTGTCATTCCTCACCTTGCAGATGAGGAACAGAAGTGACTTACCCTGCTTCCTCAGCAACTCAATAGTTAGAGTGAACAGATGGATCAAAATAATCCAAGCAAGGGACCCAAAAACACCCTCCCCCCTCTGCTGATCTCTGTCACTCCCCCACACCTAAGTGGCACCACAGCCAAGCCCTGGGCACCACCCTGCTCCATTCCCAAAGCATCCTGACCTTCACAGGATTGGCCTCATATTATTCCTCCTGTTGCTGGCAGCCCACTCTACTCGTAGATTTTTATGACTTTTGATAAAGCCAGTCCTGGATAACCACTGTGAGTGACACTTCAGCAATGACAAGCTTTGTTCCACAGCCACCACCCTTGAGCTTCTCCAACAAGCCAGAGGCAGGCAGAGAAAAGCTGTGATGAGGATGACAAAAGAGAGCAGAAAGAAAGTGAAAGAGGAGGGCAGAAGCCTTGTAGTTCACTTTTTAGTACTGGTGATTCAGTGATTGCAAATTATATACTAACTTTGTTATTCATGAAAATAAGAGGTATTTCTAAAATTTAATTTACCCTCAACCAGGACTTCTACCATTAAGGCCTTTATTGAAAATATAAAAAGAAAGGGGCTGTAGAAAAACATACGCAGTTGAGTTTTTACGAACTGCTTTACTTATTTTCATTAATGACTTAATAATAATAATATTTATTCTCCCCCAGATGGCTTGATAATAAAATGCAGTATTAGTTTTAAATAATTCCAGATTATCCTAAAGGTTGTTCCTGTAAAAAGTAAATCTGTCACCGACCTTGACAGGAGATTTAAGTCAACTAAGCCTTTTATTAATTTTTCAAATTCTTATCTTATTTCTCCTAAACTATATCTCTGTGTTTGATTGGATGGCTAAACACAAAGTAAAGCTCTGCCATCTACCTATTTGTTTCAGCCAGCTTCTCCCACACACCTGTTACTTGGAAAGTTTCTTGCATACATTTTTAAGAATCCAGTATTTCTTGCTCAAAACTACTGGAAATACAAAACACTTGAGCAACTCTTGTTTTCTGTAGTATGCAGCCAGGACAATAAATAAATGATGGTTCAATGCTTCTTGGACATGTTTGAGTTTCTATTGGATGCATTTCAGTGAATTCAAGAATGCATTGATGTACAGAGACTAATTTTGGGTTTGCTCAACTAACACATGTACAAAAATTCTCTTACATGAAAAGTGCTACTATAAGGGACAGTTTCACTTTGAGTTAGTCAGAAATATAGGATTTTTAAACTTTAGACCTGAAAAGCCTGAAATTAATCCCGTTCACTTTGAAGTAAATCAGATAAACTGTAGATGGCACAGTATAGAACACTTTAGTCCAGAAGACTAGTTTAAAAAATTTAATATCTGTATTAGAATATATGGGATTATCTAGAATAGGTATAGTTAGTAATGAAGTGTGAGATTAAATTACAATAAGAACAGCAGAAACATTGCAGGAAGTGCACATTAATTTTATATCCAAACACAGTTTAAGATTCAGTGTGGAATAAAACTTTCCATGCTTTGATTCACTGTAAAAGACGTGAAGTAAGGTATTCAGGAGTGAGAATATATAGAGTAAAGGAGCTCAAAATGTGTTTTATTTTTCTGCCAGTGATACAAATTAAACAGTTAAATGAGGAAAATAACAGTGCAATAACGAACTGTATTGTTTTCTGTAATTTTGAGCTTGGCAATGTTTTTAACAGGCAGGAAAGGAGAACCACTGGACCAGAATGTATTTAAACAATCAGCTTGATCAAGGTCAGTGTGCTCAGCATTTGCCAGGACTGAAAGGAATTCAGATGCTAAATAACACTGCTTTCCTTCCTAAATTATACTCCCCAGCCTAGGTGGTGGGAAAACACAAGGCAAGGTATCATTAAACAAGAATTAATATATCATAACTTATTAATTTACCACTTATTACTGATTAGAGGGGCAGCTGGCTCTGACCCAGTAGTGACACGTGTGTTTTAGATATCCATGCCAACCTCCTATATTTCCTTATACATCCCAACTCCAGCTCTGTGTGGCAGTCACTCTCTCCTGGTACATGAATCCAGGCTCACAGGACAAGTTTGTAGCAGCAGGCAGCTGCAGGGCAGCACCAGGACCAAACAGTGAATCAGTCCAGCCCATCTCAGCCCCTGGCACCATCGGGACAGAGCCTGGCTTGGCCAAATTTGGCACAAAGGGCAGGTTCACACCAGGGAGACAAGGGGACCTGGCACTGTGGTCCTGTGCTGCATCAGTGCAGAGCCAGGGGGACATCCTGCCACCCTGAGTAAGCTGACACAAGTGCAGAAGGACCCAGCTCGTGGCTAGTTTAGTAAGTTTCCCTGTCAACATGAAATAACTCTCCCTGGGAAATTGGGCTTCTACCCAGCACTGCATAGCACATACCATAGGATTCTATTATCTTGAATAAAGGAACACACAAAAAAAAGATTACCTTGAATGACAGAAAACTTTCTCATTCAGAAGAAGGCCCTAGAAATATTTCCTAAACTTAGGAAAGGGTGGAAGGTAATGCAAAGGAGGAGTAGAAAAGAAGGGGTCTAAAAACAATGCTTTTTTTTTTTTTATATTAGTATGTTTTGCTTTTCTTTCTTAGACTAACCAGCTGCTTGTACTTCTCTAGGATGTATTATCAAACATGTTTTTGACTTGGTTAAATATCGTCCTTCTGTGCTACAATGATTAGACTAATAGAATCCCATTATAGTTATTATTTACAGAGCACATGGGAACGGCTTAGCAAAAGTTCAGGTTGAACAAAGCTCAAAAGATGACTATTTTTGGCACTTGTCTTGTTTGCAGAAGAAACAATATCTAAGGAAGTGAAGTTAATGAAAGGAGTCTGTTTAATCAGCATAAAATAAACAGCTAAGAGCAGGTTGCACAGGGAGAAGCAATAAAAGAACAAGTGACTCGCTATGGTATTGTTTTCTTTTCAAGCTCTGCTCACAACAGAAGGTTTTCAACAACTGTACTTAAATGCCTCGGTTTCAACACTGAATTCCATAAGGAAGGAAAGAAAAGCTTTCAGTCCTTTTTACTACGGTGCTCACAAGCCAGCCTGGATCTTCCGTAAGCCTCGTGACATGCTCGTCTAGTAAAAGGTAAAAGCACAAAATCAATAAAAAAGGACACAATTTGTGCACCAGATGCAAGCAAAAACACTAATGGAGCATAAAGACTGATTTTTATCTGAAAAGCTGTGTTCTATGAAGAAATAAGCTCCTCTTAACACTATGTATGTAGGCTGAAGAGTACACACTGAATTTGGGAACGTGCTGTTCTGCCGGAAATCTTTATATGATCGAATCCTTTTACCTCAGTGAGAGTTACACAATGAAACCCTAGATTTTCTTCCAATAGTAAACAGTTATGATGCTATTTTGATCTTAAGCTGCTACTAGAACCAGACACAAATAATGCATATAACTGTCTTTGGAATAATAAATACAAAACCCCAAACCAAAACAACAAACAACAACAAAGCCAAACTCCTTTTCCCTTTCAACAGCCTTTCTTTTTAGAAGAGATAAAAATAATCTGAAATTTACTAAGTCACCAGAAGCAGAGAACTGTAAAATTCCAGTTTTAAAGAAAACTGTCTTTTGCAATATCCTTTATTAAGATAACAAGGCTTCAAATGCAACTCTTCCTAGGAAATTAGATTGAATTATATTTCCATCATTAAAAGAAGTGTGCACCATAAAAAACCCCACTTTATTAATCTGCTGAGCTCTCTCTGGAGGCGTCACACACAGGAGTCAGCAGAATCAGCTGGAGTATCCAACTGAGCTATAACAACAGGGTACAGAGGAGTTTGTTCTCTCACTGCTATAATCATCAACAGCCTCTGGTTCTGTGATC
>QWTY01000249.1:0-15085 GCA_008033365.1 Pseudorectes ferrugineus | reverse complement strand
TTGGCACCATTACATACCCATTCTGCCAACATAATTTATAAAACTTTAAGTAGAGCAAAGTTAGCATTTTTAATTCCAAAACATTAGGAGTTGAGCCAAAACACATATTCTAAGAATGTATTGATACATTGGAAGAAATTTGGGATAACAGTGTGAAAGTGTGGGGAAAGAGAAATAAAAACAGTTATCAAGAATGTTAAAAAGAGCGGTAATGAGGAGAAATAGAAGAGCTCTGGCTGAACATTAATGAAATCTGAGTAGGCAAGATCTCAGAATATCTCTCACATAATCCCAACAGAAGTTACGGAAACTTTGGCAATGCATTCCTTTAAAATGACATTAGAAAACAGACTGGAAATTGTGTAATAGAGAATAAGCCTCAGGCTAACTAGACACTCTTAACAGAGTAAGGCATTACATGTGAATTTTCCAAATTCGCAGGACCATGCCTTCTAATTTTTGGAACAGTAGAGGTATATTATGGCAATGATTTTATCTTCACTATCCTTATCTAATGAAAAAAAACCCCTGTAGGAGTACATCCGTTCCAAGATTCATATTTCCTTCCTTGAGTGCAATATGGCTATTCCTAAGAACACCAGAACTCTCAAATTCTTTCTATCTCTCTCAAAGTAGTAAAAAGAAGATTGATAAGGATGATCAAAGATATGGAATGGCATCTCTTTGAAAATAATCAAAATGAAGAGTCTAAAACTTGAGAAAGTTAAGTGAGATGAGTGTGACTGAAGGCTATAAAATCATGAGTAACATGGAAAAGTTGAATGATTATTCATGTTTTTTTCTGATATAAAACTGTATGGACATCAAATGAGATTGTCAGGAGACAGACTCAAATCAAAACAAATAGATATATGTACTTAAACTGAAATTACTTATAAAAAGATGTTTGGATTCTCAAACTAGACCTGGATTAAAATACAGACTGGATAAAATTAGGTGAGAAAAAAAATCACCGAAGAGTTATGGAATGCACAGAATATCCCTCATCCTCTGAAAGTCTCTAGGACACAGGTAATTTCAAGAAGGGAAAATGTAGTAGGAAGATAAGGTCACATGCTGGCCCTGCTGTGAACATTGTCCTGCTCATCTGCAACCAACCATTGAAAGAGAAGGGATTCTGAGGTAGTTGGGTCTTTGTGTTGCCTCAGTCTGGCCACTATTTTGTTTTGTATGATCTGCTTAATTTTGATGTTGTCAGGGTCTTACCTATGATTTGTATTGTTATTGCAACTTTATCAGACATGTTTTCTATCTGAAGAGTGACTTCATATGCTCCTGAGTGATGAAGCTCTGCCTTTCTGATGAAAAGGATTGTGTCCGCATTGCTGTTCCGAATTCCCACATCTTTGGAGTCTAGAGTTTGACCGTCTTTCAGCCAAGTGATTTTGGGTCTTGGTTTACCCTAAAGAGAGAGAAAAAAAGGAATTTTTATTTTTTTAGGCTTAAGTGGATTTCCATTTTTCTCTTAGTGATCTATAAATCTAGAAGCCTAATATAAGACACAGAGTTAAGATAGTAAACTCTCTAAATACTTTACAATTCCTGTTTTATTCCAGACAAATATTTGCTCCCATCTGTCTGGTTTAGTGGCACCATGCTCTGAGGATGCCATTTCGTTAGAGACTGAAATGATATTGAGAACAAATCCAGAAATACTATTCTTGTGGTGGTCTGGTGCTCTTTCCCAGGCATCAGTGAAGCCAACAGGTGATCTAACTTGTTCTGATTGTTGTTAGCAGAACCCTTACACACCTGAGGACTTTATTAGCTCTGCTCCACTTCTTCTCCCTTTCTTAAAACAGCTGTTGCTCTGTCCTTAGGCATTTTTAAGATCTCTTGAAAAATTATTATCATCTTGCAGTCTTGGGATGTGAAATTTACTGTATAATTCTTTCTGCACTGCAAAATTGTTTTGGTGAATGTCAACCTAAGCAGTCAGTGTTGCTGCACGCATGGACGATGGCATTGTGGAATCAGTGAGATATCAGTGGTTTGCATCACTCTCATCCAGCCATTTCCAGCAAAAATGGTAAGTACAATTTAATTCTTTAAAAGTTGTTTGGAGTGCTACTTCCACAGTACAACTCCAAACAAGGAATCCAAGAAAACAGAAAATGGCCATAGCGTATTTATTAAGTGTATCAATAGTTAATCCAACAGAAAATAACTCAGTGGGGGTTTTTAACTTTCTGCCAGATTACTGAGGTGAAACAGTGCAGCACAGGCCTGGAGTAGCTCAGATGGGTGGGGAGGGAAAGCAGGACCTTGCAAGCCAGCAGTCAGCTCTGCTCAGGCTACCCTGGAGCTGAAGTCTAAGGCACTGAAATTGGGACAGTCTGTCTCCAGTAAACAGCGGAGAAAGCAGCTCTAAAAGGCTCCTCAGTCCACTGGGTGTCTGGAACATACTCTGAAAAACTGTATCTTTTCCCTTAGCTTATGCAGGGAGATTGAGGTACTCAGACTCTTGGTTTTGGTGCCTAAAGGTAGGCAGAATAATAATGAATCTTTGTGCATTGCTACACCTTTATTTCAGGTTTGTCTGGTATTTGCTCAGAAAGTCTGTGTAGCATCATTTTTTTTTCAGTGGTATTAAGAAATATACTTCACCTTTTATAAGATTCAGGCCAAGATCTGTCCAAAATTATACTTAAAGGATGTCTAAAACACCTAGAAATTGCTATTAGTTCATAGATGTTCTTTTCTCAAACTCATCAGATGTAATTTATTTTACATCAGGGCTGATATACACCTTGAATGAGAAATGGTTTTGGATCTTCCATTTTCTCTATCTGGTAAAATATTTTCTTACGGCTTTCTGCCAAGGAGCATAGTTAAGAGAACCTCAGGCCTGTAGCTCTGAAATAATAGATACAAGATAGTTTTGTCCTGTTCTAGTGCACCTTTACCCTGGTCTCATTTCATAGAACCCTCACAAAAACCTATTAGAGCAAGAGATGGCTTCTTCTCTACAGCTGGAATGTATAGTAGAAATTCTGGAACAAGTAAAAGGGTTTGGGTTGTTTTGTGTTTTATTTTCGGTATCTACATCTTCTTATTGGTGAACGTGACAAGAACTGACTCTATTTTACTTCCCACATATGTGTGTATTTTAAAGTGATATGAGGATCCTCCTTGAAAAATTTGTCTAGGGAAAGCTTTCAAAATACAAATAATCTGCTTAAATAGTATAGTTTGATGGGCATTTATTTAAATTTCTACTTTGTCAAGACAAATACTTGGCAGGTTTTCAGACTGATTAGAAGATTGTTGCTGCTGGTGTTCTAGCGTGGTTGATCAGATAGGTTCACTCACAGCACCTCCTTTTTTGAGGTGTTGTGAGTGCCAGTGAAAGATTGCAAGTGTTCAAAGTGTTGGTTTTCATATACTCTTATATTTATAGACTGTGAAAAGCACAAACAGATAGAAAGCATGTTACTAATACATATGTCAGAGGATTGGATTTCTGCAATGTGTAATAGATAATCTGAGACAGGACAGTGAGTGACAGAGTGGCTAAATAGCACCCCAGAGAAACTTCAGGGAGTTCACAGCCAGGGAAGAATGAATTTAAATGCTCTTAGATATTTATATTCACACATATATGATGGACAAAAAGACTGCTCAGCACTACTGTGAATTTTATCCACTAATAGCACATAATATCTCTCCAATAACATGCCATGTAGTTGATTTTGAAGCAAGAATGTGTTGATTCTCTTCCTTTCACCAGAATGTTCCACTTGCTTAATGTACTCAACAGAAAAAGGGTTACTAACAATGTTTTACTTTCTTTTCTGGACATTTTGATCTAAATATTTAAATAGATTTTCCAGTAGCATTAAGCCCAGGATACTTTGATGATGTATTTCACAGAATTTCACTGTAGTGACCACAGAGGTCACTGGAAAGGTTGCACGGAGACTGTAAATAGTAGAAGACACTGACTTCAACTTTCATTAGATAATAGATATTGTATTTACTCAGAGTCTTCTGCAATATTAATGGTCAATGACTTAAAATTTTTCAAAATGTAAAGGAAAAGTTCTTTTTGATTTGCCTTTTTTGAAAGCTCATCAGTTTTACATATTCTAAATAGCTATAGCCACAATTCTTCATACTGTGAAAGCTGCAATTCAAACTATGACAAATTTAATTCACTGAAAAAATACTTATTGAATTAACGTCCTCTGGCTTTGTTCTCAGAGTAAAATCTGGTGTTGATGGATAGATTTTAGGCTTTTTTGTTAGCCTTACCCTTTAGGAGACAAGAGTTTATACCAGCACATGATTTGTCAGTCAGCTACTCAATTAACTTGTCAATCAGTTGGTTCAATTTGGCCAAATTTGACAGAGCACTAGAAATCTCTAAGATTAGCTTAGCACAGTTCTGTGAAAAATTCATGTCAGGGTGAAATGCCAAAACCTCAGTTAGTGTCCCCACTGAGGAAAAGTCAGGGAAAACTCCATCTTTATCTATTTTGTTTGGCAACAGCTGAATGATGAGGCAGGATTAAGTGAAGCTCTGGATTAGTTGCTACATGTACTTACCCTGGCCAGGGAACTGAGGACACGTCAGTTAGGACTCCCCAGGGGAGCAGGGAAAAGAACGGGCAAATCTCTGGGAATATTACAGGGAGGCTGCTCTCAGCAGAGGAGGTGGCTGGATATGCTGGGAAGGTGGTGGTATGGGGGTGTCATGGTTTCACACCTCCCTTCCTGGCAGAGGCTTGTGGGGAGCAGAAAAGGCCTTCGCTCTGTGTATGCACTGCTCTCAGCAATAACTAAAATACCCCTAAATTATCTATACTCTTTCTGGCACTAATTCAAACCATCACCCCATACTAGCTTCCATGAAGAAAATTAACTCTGCCCAGTGAAAACCAGGACAAGGGGACATAAGACACAAATCTCTAAAATGCTAAACTTTATTCCCCTGCTTATGGGACAGCTTGTCAAATTTGTGCAATTTTTCTTCAACTTGGACGTCAAAGCAGGAAAAATATCTTTTTAGGTTTTTTTTAATAACTATGTAACTCAGAAACAGCAGATGTACAAATCTTGGATTTTGTGTGTGGCTAGACATCAGTGAAAAAGTCATTTTAACAATTTTGGAGATTAGAAATGTGAAAGAAAAAAAGAGCCTTGTGATTATGCTGAAATAATTCAAGCATGCAATTCAAGAAAGTTACTCCATTCATGGGCTTTCAATTGTGTACTAATCAGATATATCTTTGTGAAAAAAGCAACTTTTCATGTAACTCAGTAACCACAGGGCAAAAAGACATGTACCTTTAAGCTTACATAGATTTTGCTCTAATAATTTCTTTTCCCCCTGCTGGTACTGCTCAAACAAAGGAATACAGGTGATGTGTGCATGTAAGTCTCCCTTGTGGGAAAAATGTTTTGCATATCTCCAGCATCTTTTATATGAGAATTTCAAAGCTCTTCACTAATAACAGGACTACATTTCCATAAATGTCAATCCTGGACAGTAGAGAAATTTCAGTGTCTTGAAATTTTAACTGAGGACTTGATGAAGTGATATATCTGTTATTACCAAGGATATGTCTGTCAGAGCCAGAGTCTGTAATTTACAATTTCTTTTGCTGTGTCTCCCTTAGAAAACCATTTCCTTACACACACTAATTCTTGCACTCTATTGATGTTATAGTCTTGCACCTGAAAAAAGGCATGTGGTGTTTTACAAATGGTCAGGTAGTTGCCTGTACAGCTCTAGAAAATGCCAAGATGAGGTAACTGGTTAGGTCAGTCTGTGTGTATATTTTAGCAGTTTTGTGCATGCCTTAGTGAAGTGTAGGTACATACATGCACCTTTGATAGTCCTCATCATGCTCTGTTTTTCATACCTTCAGCTCAGGTAAAGTAATGCCCAAACTGTTCTTTGTACACACACTCAGACTCTGCACAGGGCTAACTGGGACCTTCTGTTTGTGTGCAAACTCTAATTTTTGCAGTCAGCCTTTCAGAAATTAACACACACACTTTTGGCAGAGAAGTTTCCCAGTGACACCATATACCTTATACTCCAGAAGAGTAGTTGGATTCTTACACTTTTGTCTACTTCTCTCTAAGGTGCATCCTGTGCTCAATAAGCAAGAACGGGCTTGATTTACTTACACCACTTTTTCTTCTTCCCCAAAAGGTGGGAATACGGAAGAAACTCTGACTGTAAAAAAATTATGACTGAAAAAAGGGTGATTCCCTCCCCCTCTTCGAATGTTTGAGAGGGTTTAATGAATCAGCAGCCATACTTATGTAATTCTGCTGAAGCAGTGAAGCAATGGGAACTTGCATTAGTAACAGGAAATTACTTTAGGTAAGTAAGGTTAACTAACCATGACAAAATTGAAGCTGATACATACCTGAAAAGGGATCACAATATTGATTGTCTCACCCACTTTCTTCACCAGAGTCTGCCTGAGGTGGCGTGGCAGCCAGAATTTGGGACGCTCTGCAGTTAAGCATTAGTACACTAAATACAAAACTTCTGATAATATGCAGCATTTCATATAGCACAAATAATGCAAAACACCAAAGATAAGAGATTTGGATAATTGTAAGGATAAGAAAACTGTGGAAACACTGTTTATATTTTTAGGGAGTAGCTCAGTCTCTAAGTAGTTTCAAATGTACTTGTCTACTGGATACAAATTTAGTATCAAGTCTCAGTTATATATTTACAGCTGAGCATGTTTCAATGACAGCTGGATTTGTGAAAATGTGTCACATCTGAAATGCCAAATTTGGGTAACTTCTGTTGGATGTGTCTTCTATGTGGACTTTGTTTCTTTGGAGAAATTGTTCAGTTCAGCAGAAAGGATGGGACAAAGGGTGTGTTGGAGTAAAAGAGTGATTATAGATTATGATTATCTATTGTTATATTGCTACTGCAGCACCTTGTAAATTAGAGATATTTATGGACATATTCAGAAAGCAGAGCAACTGATGGATTCCTTTATCTTTCTACAGTCATTCAGTTACAGCTCTTTCTTTGAGATGGTTGTAGTGGAATCTCATTGTAGCATCTTACTTTTCACTAACGAAAAAGGGACCTTACTGCATGTTTTTTCATCTAGTCTCTGCTTCCCTCTACCTCACTAGCTCTCTATGTTCTCCTTTTGATCCTTATTCTTTTCCCTGTCATTTGCTTAAGGAATTTCTTAACATACAGCTGGAGTATCTGTCTTCATGACCATTTGGTATTGAGATGCATTAAAACTTTGTTTTATTTACATTGGCTCATTTTACTGCCAGTGAGACTCTGGCAGACACTTCGTGTGAGCCAAGGTTGAGGAATCCACTATTAGCAGCTCTTGATGTCTTTTGGACTCCAGTCAAATGAATTTTAATCTACTGCTGTTGGGTGATACACAGGGTGGTAATTAATAATCTACAACAATGAAGTAAATAGATCTCTTGCTGTAGCCAACACAGTCATTTTGCAGTAATGTAGCAGCTTTTCAAGCAGAGAGGTAAATATTAAAAAAATGTTTCTTAAATGCTGACAGTGTCATTGCAAGAGGTGAAATGTCCATATTTTTGAAAGTAAGAAGTAGAATTTTATTTTAAGAGCTATGCTTTACACATATAAGACCTGGATGTTGTAGAGATGTTCTCAGAGTCAGAAGATACTGGGCACCTAATCAAAGTGGAAGAGCTGTTTGGGTGTTATTCTCAGATAAAGGCAGAATTTTGGCCAGAGGAAATAAATGAGTAGGATTTGTTCAGTATAGATACTCACGCAGGATCTCTTGAACAGTAACAGGCTCTTTTATTGTTGCTGCTCCACTCTCTCCAGCCAAGTTTACAGCCTTGATACGGAAATAAAGTTTGTCCCCCGTGACCAGATCTTTAATCAGTGCAGATGTGCGCTCGGTTAGGCCAGGAAGAGCAGGAATCCATTCTGTAGCTGCAAGTACAGTATTTGCATATTGCAGTAATACATTATTTTTCCAAAGTGATGCCTTGTTTGCAATTGAAAGTAAATTTGTGTTAGGGTAAAATGAATTCAAGTTACAATGCCACACTTAAAAGGGAATGAAATAAGTTGGAAGAAGAACTCTGGATTGAGGAGACGTGTACACATGGAGTTAAGGAATCTCTACATTTCGTTATTCAAAATAGTTAAGGATAAGGGAATCATCTTTGGGCAGTTCCTTTGGCATTTTTTTTAATAGAGCTTAGAGTTGTGTGACTTCTTGACATTTATTTTTACTGCGTGGGAGGCGGGAGAATTTTGGAAGTAACTTTAGCAAGAAAGTGAAGCCTTAATTTAATTTTTTTTTCTTGGAGTAAGTATACCTTCTGTGGCTGTCCAAACAGATTGGTGAGAGCCACGTATGCTGAAAACAGTAATAGAGCACGTAACTGTTGGAATTTATTATTTACTTCTCAATTGACACAGTAGAACAGAATTCTTAGTGCTTCCTTATTCTAAAGCACAGAAATATGACTGATAAAATCATTCTGCTATGACAATGACAGAGAATCTGGTAATTATATAGTGATGTCTCATTAAAGACTATAAATTATGCCCTGTAAACCCCCTAGTTTAGATTATTTGGCAATCGAGCCTAATGTCAGGGAAAATGTCAATATTAAAGTGACTATAAATTTGTTTGACTTTTATGACATAAGTATTATGTTGTAGCATCACAGAACATTGAATTTTGTAGATATGGTGCTGTTACACTCTTTATTACCAGCACAAGCATTAAATGAGGTAAGGTAATGGTTACTTTAAAGTTTGACTGATGTTGTCACAATCATGTTATTATATCTGTTTTAAGGAATATGCAATTCATGGATGATACAGAAGTATAGTACTGACTATAGAACAGCAATGATATTTTTGTATTACTTACGTGTATTAAAGTTTATGATGATTGTGAAGATGACATTATGGATGTGACTTCCATGGTTTTACAGTCACATTGTAGTGAGTATGGTGATGGTTGGCCAGGATGTTAGACATAGAGTAGAGTTAAAATTTGATCATGCTGGATATGGTTAGGTTATTGGTAGTGTATTGAGGTGAAATTATTGCAATTGTAGCATTTTTAAAATGTTCAGTTGCTGCTGCCTAGTGCTCATGCTTACTTACATCCATCTTTGCAGTATTCCACAATGTAACCATCTAATCCCCCGGCTCCAATCCGCTCAGGGGGCCTCCACTTCAAGGAAACAGTGCTGTCAGAAACATCTTCCACTGTAAAGTGGGTTGGTTCACTTGGAGGAGCTGTAAGGAAATATGGAGTAGATTCTGAGAAATAGCAATACAACTATGAGAATTCAAAGGCTATACAAAGAGTGATTAAGAGCTGATTTATGTACCACTGTCTATTTTAATGAAATAAATCTACCTGAAGCTCAGTTGTAAAGTGTAACACCTTTACATTTAATAAAAGCACAGCATAAGATTCCTATAGTAGGAAGGGGAACAAGAGGTTGCTAGTAGTTCCTATTCACAGATGCTCCCTTATGAGAAAAGCCACTGAAAAAAGAAGACTTGTAGAAGGGAGTCAAATTGTCATCATAAGTCTGCAGAAAAGTTTAGAAATGAAAATACATACCTTTTGTATTCTGTACTTACACCCTGATTGTAACTGGACAAAATTCACATGGTCAGAGGACCAAATTCAAGGTGGCTAAATTTCACTTCGCTCACACAGTAGAGAAAATGACCATAAGTTATGACTACATGTTTACAGAAATACTACTTCTGATTTGTGCATTTGTAAGAGACATACTTAAGAAAAATATTTTGGGGCTGAAAAATTTTAATTTGATTTAGATATAGCTTTTTCATATCTTTTCAGAACAGGTGTGTCATGACTCTTTATAAACCCAGAGTTCAGGAAGACTACTAGCTAAATGCAGTTTTCTGCAGCATGACTATTATCTAGTAATTAAAAAATAATCAAGAAAAGTCCTTACTAGAGGATCCAAAATACACATAAATGTTACTGTGAAATAATTGATACCAAAAAGCAAACAGAAAACAACTTTTTCAAATAATAGATTTTACGAAGTTAGTTAAATACAGGTTCACAAATTGTGGAACTGATTGAAATCAATGTTAATCAATCCCAAAGTTATTAAAAAAAAACCCCACAAAAATATCACCTAATTTAGTTTCTGTAACTGTCAAAAAACTTTGTATTCACATGGTAGCAAGGACAGCACACAGGAGCCAAATGCAGTTGGGAGCATACACAACCACACAGTACACGATCAAAACCCCAAACCTCTTCTCTGAAGAAGTAAGTGTGAACTTTATCCTTAATCAAGTAAAACTCTGCCTATCCCATGACAACTTTGGACCTTTTGTTTCAGTAGCTCCACTTGATGGCTCTTGTTTGACCTCTTTTGTTGCAGACCAGCCGTTGTGTGTTTGAAATCCAGAATTAAGAGACCCTTCTTGCAGTTCAGCCTTTCCTTCTGACTCCTTCACTGCATCATCTGCTTTTACATTATCTCCTTCAGCAGGCTGTCCCCCTTCGCTGTTATTTGTAGAGTTAGAAACTCTAGTCATTTTAATCTCCAGCTATTTGTATTTTTGTGGGTCTTCTCCCTGAAAGTCTTAGCAGGCAGGCTTCCTGAGGACTCCCTTAGTTTGCTCCTTGCTCAGGGACTGCAGGAGACACTGCACTGCTGCGTTGGGAAGGATTATTTATAGAAAATCATTCCTCAAATATTTTCTTAATCATCTATCCTTTTAGCTGTGGAGAGGGCCGGGATTAAGGGAGTACTGGACGGGATACTGTGATATTTGCACCCATAAGGGAATGGGAGAAGCTGAGAGGGACAGGGAAATCTCTGTCAATTAGTTCTCCTCCTTTCCAGATCCAGCTTGACTCTCACACTTCTAATTATAACAACTAAAAATTCATCAGCAATTTCATGAAACTGGAACCTCTGTGCTCTTCAGGAAGAGGAATGAGAGATAGAGAAGAGGAGCATTACAAAGGAAAAGGTTGATTAAATATAGAATATAGACATGGTTGATAGCCTCTTTCCTAACACATTCTTTTTAGCTGTAAGAGCGGTTGAAGAGAAGAGGTCAAAATTGCCCTGTCTTGGTTTTATCCTAGAAATACCATGGAGTTTCAAAACTCACCAATTGGCATGAAGGGTTGTGAGGCAGGGCTTGGCCGAGACATGCCAATAGAATTCACAGCATAAATCCGCATCTCATAAACCACTCCTTCAATCATTCGCTTGGCTTCATAGGTTAGCTCTTTTAAAAGGTCAAAGTTCAGTCTCATCCATCGATAGCTCTTCTTCTTCTTTCTCTCTAAAATATAGCCTGGAAAGAACAGCTGTTATGATGTAAAAGAACTGGAAATTGTTATCTCACATGCAGGAAAAAAGAAAATCCTTTTAAGTGAAAGAAATTTCCTTGAAATGTATAAGATGAGGTAGAGTTTAAAAATTAATTTCTTTCTTCTGTTCTGCTGCAGTTCACTAACCTTGACTAACAGTATAAATCTCCCACAAGAAATTAATTAGAAGAACATTTCGACAATTCATTTTTTTAAATTAATGTTTTATCAAATAACTGATGCCAGATTTCTGTGTTCATTGCAAAGTGGTGGAAATGCAGAATGCTTCCCAGACAATGCAGATCTCAGCTTGCTTCAGCCCCACAGTGAGTGAGATGTGGCCATTCACCATTTTTCTTGCTCTGATTTCCTTGGGAAGGAAAGCCTGTATGATAACAGAGAACAAAGAGAGACGGGTGCACTGCAGAGCAAATCTGTAGTACAGCTTAAGGTGTCATCTGTATGCCTGGAATCCATGTCTTAGCACTTCTCTGTTGTGCCCTCAACATCCATAGCCTTTCCAACACTACTGTGCTGTTTTCCAGAATGACTAAGTGAGGCTGGATTATCAGTATAAAAGATAAACTTCTCATTTCCCAAAACTGGCAACGGAATCTGTGATTCCTGATGCTTAATGTGGAGGATGGTTGTATATCACATTGGAAACGTACATGTCAGATATTTTCCAGCTGACCTGCTGCAAAAGACTACTGAACTGTTTCTTTCCATTTAGCTGTATTAAATTTCTGCTGCTTCTCTGTGTTGCAGAGAGCGCGACTGGATGTGATCCACGTAGGCTTCTTTTAAACAAACTTTGCTATGAAAGCTATTCATCTTTTAACTACAGAATGAATAATCAGAGAATACACTGAATAGTCATGTGCACGTGCTGTGTATTTGGGTGTATTGTATAGGTGTGTTTCTACCCACAGAGGTCTGTACAGCTGTCTGTAGCAGTGGTCAGCTACAATAGTGTAAAGTTCATAGCAAGGACTTATAATTGGGCCATGCAGGGGAGTGATTCAGTCCCTGCTGCTCACCAAGGTCATGGCTATCAAACTTGCAAAAGTCCCTTTGGTACACCTGGGAACTATGATTCACACTTAAGGTGTCTCAAGGGATGAGGAGAATGACAGGCACATTTGATTTGCTGGCATGCTGTAGGCACAGACACCTTGCATCAGCAGCCTTTCTTGTCAATGCTGAAATGCAAGAGGAGCATGGGAGTCTACAGAATGTTCTGGGAAAAGAATAGTGAAAGTATCTTTAAGCTGACAGGTTGTATCATCACTTTAAGTACATAAAGATGTACTCCCGGCATGCTTGTTTTTGGTAGCTTTCAGGGTTAAATGTTGTAAGCAAAAAACCTATGGTTCCTTTGGTCTGTTCCTGTTTTTTTTCTCTCTTCAGCAGGGCCTATGAGACTGAGAGAAGTTTCGTCAACTCAGTTTCTGGGGTTTTTTTGCCATTATAAATAAGCAGTGTTAAGCACATAAGTGTCAAAATGAAGATATTTGCAATTAAAAAAACAGGCAAAAAGGAGGTAAAAGACAATACTGGTCATATTGGTGACATTTGGTAAAGCAGATTATTTCCCTCAATGCACCGAATGTGTGAGAGTTAAAGATACTGTTTTAGTAATATAAAAAGCACACAAAACCCCAGGAAAGGTGAAGTGAAGATGGGGTGTGAATTTCTTTTTTATATCTGTTGGATATAGCTAATAAAGACTATATCTGACTGCCTACAATGCCATCTGTAACAATATGAAGACAGATAAGAATGCATATGCCTTTTCCTTCCTGCCTTTTTAACTTGCTTTTAAAGCTCTGCTTTTACGGGTAGTGCTGCATCTCGGCTTTTCCTCTCCCCCTGCTGCAGGTGTTTTATTGGAGCTCTGCCAGTAGTGCAGCCCTGTGCTAACTGAGAAACCTCCTCAGGTAGTGCAAAGGGTCCTTAGTGGGACATTAACAAAATCCTTCCTTTGACAGTGAAAACAAAGCGAAGAACTTTTCAAAATATGTGCCCTGAAAATACTGTAAAACAAAATCATGTGCTTTGTATAGTCAGTGAGGTGGGGGTTGCCTGTGGTAATGACACAGCTACTGGTAAATATCTTTGCACGTAATATTTTAAACTGCTGACTTCTTGCTTGCTTCCTATCAGAATAGATGAAACCACAAAGCACTGGCCCAGCAGTACCTTGTTTATTCCTGCACAGGTGAATTCTTTGACTTAAATGAGATAGATCTTATGGAAATGAATGAAGCCCAAGCATCCAAAAGCAAATACAAACTCTCTCTTCCAGATACTATTCAGGAGATTAAAAGAATTTTAGACATTTCTAGCCCTGGCATCCCCATGGGAGTCCATATAGCTTACAATGTTTTTTTTTTCAAAGATACTGAAGCTCCAGAGATCTTTACTAAACAAATTGCTAGATATGGACTCCAGAGAAAGTTTTTTCCCTAAAATTAGTCAAGACCCTGCATTATTTTCTTTTTCTTCTGAGGATCACAGAGTGTTCTAAAACTCACCATGCTCTGTGCAGAACTTAAAATGGTGTCAGTGATAATCTTGATTGTGCTGTCTCATTTCCTGCATCACATG
Organism: Pseudorectes ferrugineus; assembly: GCA_008033365.1. Lineage (NCBI taxonomy): Eukaryota > Metazoa > Chordata > Aves > Passeriformes > Pseudorectes > Pseudorectes ferrugineus. The sequence goes on along the minus strand of QWTY01000249.1, from coordinate 1,109 downwards.
ATAACTTTGCACTCTAGTTTTTAGTACAGATTTTAAGGTCACTAAAAGGATTGAAACTGTTTTATGACCCATTGTTTTATATGAAGTAGAATTATGAAGTAGTTTTCCACTATAAAACATGTATTGCATGAGTACCTGAGATTGCTGATGTCTGGTGTTGATGACGGAGGTGGCCACAGATCTGTTTTGATATTCCTAGCTAAGTACAAAGGCCTGTATACTGACCTAAAATTTCAGTCTTGAATGAGAATATTTAGCTTTACCTATTTTTTCTATCACCTTCTCGTGCTGTGGTAACTTGTTCTCTGAAATACTTCTCTGACTCAAATCGCACAGGCAGGGGGCACTCTCTCCTCAAAATTGGAGGGACAGAACCTAGACCGGTTTGAAGGTTCAGCGCGTCAGAGTAGCTCCTATCTGAAGGTCAGCCTTCCTTATGTCTAAACACAGAGAATCCTTCTGTGCCATTTCAAAGGAGCAGCAAAAAATATATGCAAAGCTGCAGGGGACTTCATGTTTTAGGACTCCTTACCAAGTACCGGTTGCCCACCATCGTATTTAGGGGGTTGCCACTGCACAGTACAGTAATCTTCTCCAATGTTGCTGATTGTGGGAGCTTCTGGAGGGTCAGGAACATCTGAAGAAAGTGCGAGAATGAACGAGAGTTGTTACTGTTTCAATTTCTTTATGCAAGTAAATTAAATATTTTTAACACTTTTTTTTCCTGTATGGTACTGGTCTAGTGGTGTCCCCCAGGAATCACTGTTGGGTCCAGTCCTGTTTAATATCTTTATTGATGATCTGGATGAGGGGATTGAATCTATCATTAGCAAATTCACAGATGACACCAAGCTGGGTCAGAGTGTTGATCTGCTGGAGGGCAGGAGGGCTCTGCAGAGGGACCAGGACAGGCTGGATCATGGGCCAAGGCCAATGTCATAGGGTTCAACAAGATCAAGTGCTGGGTGCTGCACTTTGGTCGCAAAAACCCCCTCCAGCACTACAGGCTGCGGGAAGAGTGGCTGGAAAGTGGTCCGGTGGAAAAGGACTTGGGGGTGCTGGTCAACAGCAGCTGAACATGATCCAGTGTGTGTGTCCAGGTGGACAAG
>QWTY01000247.1:2848-17012 GCA_008033365.1 Pseudorectes ferrugineus | reverse complement strand
GAGATAAGAAAAAGAACTATAACAGAAACAATTTTAATAATAAAAGATATAGAAAAAGAAACTATTTACATGAAAAGCCCCCAGCAATAAACAATATTGGACTGCTCCCTCTGCCTTCTTTTCTCAACTGGAAGAGCTCCCTTTTCCCCAGAAGTGAGTCCCTTTACCTGCATCCATCCCTGGCAATGACATGCAGTGGTATAGAATAACCTCAGGGCTCTGGGCATGCGCCCTCCTGGCTACCACAAAAAATAACCCTGTCCTGTCCAGAACCAGGACAGAAACTTTAGAGTTTTGGGAATGTAGACAGAGATAAAAATACTGGGTTTTTTCCATGGAAAAAAATGCAGAATACGTCAAGTAAATAATTGAAGAAATATTCTTTGAGCAGCTGTTATTTTCAGGTACATAATGCCACCAAGTTAATTTGGTTTTGACATTCTCTGCAAGAAAAAGTCTTACAGATACAGGATTTATTTTTTAATATAAATTATCTCAAAACTCAAACTATTATTCATAGTAATAACTGTCTCTCTGGTTGACAGCTTGAAAAAACCCCAATGCTTTATGGCACTAAGAGAACATTTATTAAATACTTGCAGTACTTGTTAATCTCAACCCATTTTTCAAAGGTTATACCTTTAATATAATTCCCAAACCAAGCTTGAGTAGCGGACAGGAAGTTAGACAAATCTCTGCCAAGATAAAAGTATTTCAAAGCAAGATTGAAAATCAGGATAACAGTTGAAATGCAATTATAAGCCAGGCCAGAGGTTTTATGAGCTTCATGCACACAGGAAGACAACAGAAGTCAACAGAAAGATAATCCTGCACTTCAATGAGAGCTGAATCTCCCAAACGAACAGTGGGTGGAGGTAGGGATGTGTATCCTTTTTGCAATAGTACAATGAGATTTACATGTGACTTTCTCTTTCTTCAGGGAGATTATGCTAGTTTATTGGAAAAAGTCATGAAAGTAAGCTCATCAGATGGTTACACAAAAGAACATATTATTACTTAGCTTTTTAATGTGGCAAGATAATAAGCAATCTGAATTCAGCTACAGCTCAGAGAGAGCTCTTAACGTGAAACAAAAGTTAGAGATTTCGCTTTTCTCTAAATTTATGCGTTGCCAATAGAGTTTTCCAATTTTTTTTAACAGTAAGATACAAAGAATTATTTTCCCCATAAAGCTCAACTCTCCTCCTAATAAAAATTTAACGTGGATCACAGTGAAGTGTGGAAGGTGAAGGTCAAATTCTCTGTTTTACTTACCATCACTCAATTTTACACGTGGTCATCAGGTGTACAATGCTTCACACTTGCAAGCACACAAAAAAATCCCTTCCATTGTTTTATATTTGTTTTCTTTAGTGCAATATCAAGGAAAACAAATACTGATTACTATCCATTCTTTTTCACTGTGTGCAAAAAAACAACTAACGTTTGATCCCTTTCTTTTTGGTTAATATACAGATTGTTATGAGACTTTTGTATTTGAGGAAAAGAGTATCACTGTAAGCAGAGATGAACCTAAGTATAGTACATAAATATGAATATATGAATGTACATAAATGCACATAAATAGCAGAATTCTAAAGGATTGCCCTAGCATATTGTATCCCTATAGCCTAGTGCAGTAATTTTATATTTCTGGCCAGGAGTTTGTAATTAACTTAGACATACAGCTCTTACTAGGCTGTGGCAACCATGCCTCTGATAACTGTGGCTGAATAGCTCACCAGGGGTACAGCACAATGAAAATTTGGTTTTGGTGGTGCTTTGGGTAAGAATTACTTGAGACAGTAGTGTGCTTGAATGCTGTTTTCAGCTATAATGAATTTATAGATACTCTGAAGTTCCCCATTCAACAAAATGCTCTCCCAACTATGGTCTAGTGTCCTATAATATGGCAACTGGCATATGCTGTAATTTTTAATAGGAATTACCTCTCAGTCTGGTCTGTCCAGTTTATATTAAACTAAATATTCTCCAGTTTCTTCATAATATCATATGATTTAATTAAACTCTGATGAGCAGGCATAACACCAACTTATTTTAAAAGCTACTTATGTGATGCAACAATCCCAGTTCATTATGCCTAAAGAGTCCCTACTATATCTTCAGGTAGTTTTATCTTGTCAACTTTTAATTAGTGGCAGCAACATGAGAAGACCTTAATTTCTGGACAGTTAGCTGCCATTAACTGCTAGCTTAATTTGAATTAGCTTGATGCTCAAACATAACTGGTATTTAGAATTTTTATCTATCAGTAATTTTTACCTATATATTGTCTTTACACTTTTAATTTGAAAAAAAGGCTTTGACGAATGCCTAATAATTTTCTACCACTTTTTTGTATTGTTAAAACATTAACCAAAAATATATATTGAAGCAGATTGTATGATTTATTTCAGTTCAATTCGAACATGAATAGTACAAAGACAGTTCTTCTGAGTAGATTTCTCTTGTTGTATGCCTTGATATCTCTTTAGTCTAGTGTTAGCATTAAACATAAAGTGGTGCATTCTTGGGTTTATCTGACATTTACTTACCGATTACGTGTTCTCATTGTCCTTCCTGAAACTGTAAAAACAAAGAAAACTGAAATAATGCTATTATTTTTGACCTGCTATGAATCTGGAAGCATTTAATAAACTTTATTTTGGAATCACTTTGTTTTAATTTGCATTAAACACTCTTTCACATCTCCCAAAGAATCTGTAAGATAGAAGTTAAAAAAATGGAAAAGCACACATCTTACTCCACACTCTTCTCCTCACATTGCCTGCCTCACAGCCCCCAGAGCTGTCACCTGAGACATAGCCTGAACCATATGTGATTTCAATGTATGCAGTAATCCACAAATAAAAAAATTCTTTTGAAAAAGATTATTATCAGGGAGGTAAAATTGAGCATTTTTGTTAATCAAACTTCTTTTGAAGGAGGATTCATCTTCACACAAGAGGTTACAAGCATAGCAGATCACTCCAGGGTTGTCGTGTAAAAGATTAGCTATTTTTTCATTTACTTACCTACTTTTTTTTGATTCTTACTATTTTTGAATTCCAAGCAACTTGACTGTTCTTCTTGTCCGTGTATCCTAACCTGATAAGATGTTCCAGATGCAGTTGAAAAAGAAACTTAGAGAAAATATTGCTTCTTTATTCTATATCATGATGACATTCATTTTGCTGCCAATTCAAGTGAAAAACTTCTATCTGATGAGATGCTGCACGTAGATCTTTTCCAGAATTTCCAGACACCTCTTTTTTCCATTGCATATGTACTTATATATACTCATTTATACATGTATATACACATTTCAAATTACTTTTCCTATCAACATTACTTTTTCTCTTAAATTTCTGCACCATATGGAGACACTGATTAGTCAGTACTGTTATGTCATGTCTGAAAGCTCTGCCTTCTGGAGAAACTAAGAAGCATCCATATAACAGTAAAAGAGTTTCAGAATCCATCTATTGACCTATCAGTTTGCTGCCTAGTTCTTACTGGGCTTATCACAGACACACCATGCAGGGCTGGCCTGCAAAATTATTTCAGATTTGTGTAAATGTGGAATAACTCTAATCTCACCTAAACAATTTTCTCTAAGATAATTCTATCCTCAGTGAAATGGTGAAAACATCTGAGACTACATTTCTTTACTTCTTGTGCTGCAGCTGTCTGCTTGCAGATACATTTTTTTCAAAATATGGTTTTACAAACACATTTAGGAGCAACTACCTTCAGTGGTAGTGGAGGGGGCGGTGGGGAGCAGGAGGGGGGAGGGAGTAGGGAGGAATGACACAGTAACACCAAACCCAGACTTTAAATAAACTGGAGAAAATGTTAATAAGCCTACTGTTGGAGAAATTCCCACCAAAATGTACACATTGACTTTTCCACTGTCTCCGTATGTCCTCAGAGTATCAATTTTAGCAACCATGACTGGCAATTTGCTTCAGCTACAGCCACCAATCACCAGCATGTGGGATAAAACCATGATAGAATTGACAAACATTCCTAGGGCATGTCACATTTTCTAAACAAAACACCCACAAACATATGCCTTGTCTTTTGCATCTCAAAATAGCTTTTCTCAGCAACAGAGGGAAAAAAGAAAAAACACTGAACTTTGGTGAACCAAAACTATTTGGTACATCTTCTTTTGCTCTGTGCACGTATCTGTCAGCTTATGCCACATTCAAAGTCTGCCATTAATGACAGGAAACTATGTGCATACCCCTTGCTTGTTTGTTTAATGCCGCCCTTAAACTTACCAATAGTGGAAGCTTGTGGGGGTGGAAAGAATTCAGTATTTGTTGTTTGGGAGAATTGTTTGTTGGAATACAGTCCTAATACAGAACTTCTGTTTCTTCTTTGTGTGTGTGCTTGCACACATATGTGTGCAGACACACACAGGAGCATTTGAAAGAGTGGGAGAAGAGCTCTTCAGAGCCTGCCCTCCCAGGCTGAAGGCTAGCATGAAGGTTGTAGATTACATGAGCCATTGGACTTGCTGCACCACAAGCACAGGTGAGAGACTGGACAGCCACTCTGAGAGCACTACTCTGATAGAGGTTTATCTGGCCATTATTAATTAAAGAGTGCCAAGCATAAGATTATGGATGAAAAATGAGCGCAGGGACTACATGACAGAGTAACCTGCTAAGACCAGGCAACAAGAAGGTCTACTGAACAGCAGCCAGTGGGAAAGAGCATAAAAAAGGGAAGAATAGAGAGCTGGGAAGGAATGTTTGGATTATGGTATAGACCATGTGGTAGTCATAAAATGTGCACTTGGCATGTGATTTAAAATATGTGGTTATCCATAGTTGCTAATTATATTATATATAAACCTTTGCAAATAGTTGTCAGTTCATATAGTGATTTAAAGAGAGCTTTTGTCCTCAAGGAAATTATTCTGAAATTATCAGCTAATTGGGAATGCAGAGGATAATATATTTGAGTAGCATCTTCCTATAGTGTTATTTAAAGTTCCATAAAACAATTTTTTGTTGAATCTACTATTTTTTTTGCATTCTCTTAATATTTTCCTTTTCTGCCTTTATATCAAGAGCCTCAGATAGCCCCTTGTCTTTTCTTAGTGGAAAGAACAATGAATTATTTCTGTGAGAGTCATCACAGAATCACGGAATGGTTTGGGTTGAAAGGGACCTTAAAGATCATCTAATTCCAACCCCCTGGCATGGTCAGTGGCACCTTCCACTAGACCAGGTTGCTCGAAGCCCCGTCCAACCTGGCCTTGAACATGTCCAAGAAGGGAACATTCACAACTTCTCTAGACAACCTTTTATGGTGTCTCACCACCTTCACAGTAAAGAATTTCTTCTGTATATCTAACCTAAACCTGCCCTCTTTCAATTTAAAGGCATTATCCCTTGTCCTGTCACTACATGCCCTTAGGAAAAGTCCCCTCCAGCTTTCCCGTAGGCCTCTTTTAGGTCCTGGAAGGCTGCTGTGAGGCCTCCCCAGAGCCTCCTCTTGTCTGGGCTGAACAACCTCAGCTCTTTGAGCCTGTCTTCATAGGAGGAATTATATTTTAAGCTGGGTTTTGCACAGGTGACAAGAGGGCTGTAGACCACATTGCTTGGTCAGTTGGTAGAGTTCATTTTCACTGATAGCACTAGAACTCACTTTTCTCCATAGTGAATTTTTGACCATCTGCTGTTCTTAGAGCACACAATTATTTTTTCCGAACCCAAAAGGTGTATGTGGATTTATGAGTAAATTTTATCTTGTAAAGATCACTGGACTGTACCATGGACATAATGATAACTTATAGCCAACTTATTTGCAAAATTTTGAGAGTAATTATTTTGCACCATTAAAAACAAATTGTGTATCAGTTTCTCAGACAAGGAATTCAGCACAAGGTATTCCTAAGAAATCAAGTCTGTGCTTTTTCAGAAGATCATGTTATTTTATATTTCATCACTTCATTGCTATTGAAATGAAGACCTCTCTCTTTTATAACAGGTCTCTCTAGGATTTGGTAAGTGGAAGAGATTTGGTGAAATAACTTCCAGTGAATTCACAATTTGATATTTTAATATGTGAAATATGCAGTACTTTTTAGCAGAGCTACCTACAACCTAGAGGAGGTTTCAGAAGTGCGAGGCAGTGCATCATGTTATATCCATAGATATAAGACTTTTTATTTCTTGAAGGGAACTAATGACCTTTTCTTTGACAGGCAGGAGATTATTAGATGTTTGTGAAACTCAATCAAGTTATATGTCATAAAAACTTTTTGGCCTCTGTGTGTCATCAGACATAGCAGACACAGAACAGCTTTTAGCATCTGCTCAGCTGTCCTACAACACTTGAAATCTAGGAAAGAAATACATTTCAGAGCCACTTGAAAGTTCTTCACTCTGTTGATTAGTATCTTAAAAATGTGGGAAATGAACCAGAATAAAGGTGTCACCACACCAATTTACAGTGTTCACAAAATAATTATTTAGCTTTTCCATCCAAATGCTGGGATTGATTCCCCCCTCCACCTCATTTTTATAGCAGTGATGAATATAAATAAGTCACAGGAAAATTACTTCTCCACTGTTTCACAATGCATCCCTTATCTAGCAGGCACAGCTGTCACACACCCAAATGCTTTTATTTACATTGTCTATGGATAGAAATATTAATGCTAATGTCTTTTAATGGAAAAAAATACTTACTATCAAAGTACATAGGGAATTTTAACTAGACCACTATTTTTTTTTGTCCTGTAAGAGGTAATGATTGATTATTTTATCCAGTTCACCAAAATTTCTCCTTTTTTTCTGTCCCTTTCTCATACTCATGACTGCCACTGAATTAACTGGCAGATGCACGTTTTAAAATGTATGTGTACATGAAAATTTCACCTTGTTTTTTTGGTTTTTTGTCACCATTTATGCACTTCTAAGAAACCTCAGAATATTTCAACATAATATAGGAAAAGTGTCTAGAATTACGTCTTGTAAAAATTAATTGAATAAAGTTTTTAAGAAAACAAAAAACCCCAACATTTTTCATTAAAAACTTATTAAGAGAAATGGAAATTTTGTACATAAATATCCTGTTGAGTTTTGTGTTTGTACATAATGAATGGCATCAGTAAAATAAGATTTATTAAATCCATCTTTCCATCTTTCTATGCTTTTACTTTTATAATACTCTATATCGGTTTACAGTCCTAAAATACAAAATTTAGGAGCTTGCTGAATTTTTAAATTTGAAAATACAAACCCCACTTTAAATTATTTGAAGAATAATGTTCACACATTTTTTGAATGGTTCCAGAGAGGGTGACTCCACTGCTTCCCTGGGCACTCTGTTTTAATGTTTGACCATCCTTTTTGTGAAGCAATTTTTCTTAATATCTAATCTAAACCTCCCTTGGTGCAACTTGAGGCCGTTTCCTCTCATCCTGTCATTGGTTAATTGAGGGAAGAGGCTGCACCCCATCTGGCTACAACCTCTTTTTAGGTTCTGTAGAGAGCAATAAGCTTCCCTCTGGGCCTCCCCTTCTCCAGGTTAAACAACCCCAGCTCCCTCAGCCTCTCCTCATAAGACTTGTACTCCAGACCCTTCACCAGCCTCGTTGCCCTTCTCTGGACTCCAGTGCCTCAATATCTTTCTTGTAGGACCCAAGGCTGAACAGAGTACTCGAGGTGCAGCCTCATCTATGACAATCACTGCCCTGTTCCTGCTGGCCCCACTATTGCTGATACAGGCCAGGATGCCATTGGCCTTCTTTGCCACCTGGGCACACTCCTGGCTCATGTTCAGCTGTGTTGGCCAGCACTCCCAGGTCCTTTTCCTCTAAGGTGCTTTCCAGTCACTCATCCCCCAGCCTGTAGCACTGCAGGGGGTTGTTGTGATTGAAGTACAGGACCCAGCACTTTGCCTTGTTGAACCTCACGCAGATGACCTTGGCCCATGGATCCAGCCTGCCCAGATCCCTGTGCAGAGCCTTCCTACCCTCCTGCAAATCAGCACTCCTATCCAGCATAGTGTCATCTGCGAACTTACTGAGGGTGCATTGGATCCCTGATCATTGATAAAGGTGTTGAACAGGACCGGCCCCAACACTGAGCCCTTGGGAACCCCACTTGTGACCAGCTGACAGGTGGATGTAACTCCATTCACCCACACTCTGAGGCTGGCCATCCGTGTTGTTTTTTACCCAGTGATTTTACACCATTCCACATCATGGAAAGTCAATTTCTCTAGTAGAAAATTGTAGAAAACTGTGCCAATGGCTTTACTAAAGTCTAGGTAGATAACACCCACAGCCTTTCCCTCATCCACTAAGCAAGTCACTTTGTCATAGGAGATCAGTCATTTTTGGGTTTTGGTTTGTTTTTTTTTTTTTCCCAATGTTTTATTACTTATATTTTGTAGCAATCTGGTAAATTTTTATGTTAGAGAAAATTAGGTTGTACATTGTCCTTGGAGCCAGATATCTCTGATGATCCTTACTTCCTATGGGAATTCACTGTGCTTTCTTATGCTGATCACTGGGAAATTGCTTCTATCATAAGGAATTACAGTGTGGTTATAAACTATGATGTTCTTCCTGTTCTGAAGTTTAAATTGTTTTACGTTAGGGCTGTCACTGAGAGTGACTGAAAGAAATTATGACCAACGCTGCATATGATAAGGGCTAAGTTTCCTTTTTTTTTTTACTTTATGTTTTTAAGTTAGAGGTATAATAAAATAGTTAAAAGACCATATTGTGAGAAGATAGACAAAATCAATTGTAACGAAAAGATGGCCATATTTTGTCAGAAGGACCAGCGAAATTTGTTTTAAAAAGCTATCAGGGAGCAACATATAGATGTTTACTTTGGACATCACAGTCTATTTCTACCTTCATTGTAGGAGTATTTTTTAAGAGAAAAACCTTTTGATGAAGAGGATAACTGTCAAAATTACAGCTGTTACAGGCCCACATGATAATTCATAAGGTGTGTCAAACCTTCAAAGCATTCTAAAAATACAAAACAGAAATTATACACTATTAGGCTTGTTTTAAAACTAAGATGTTTGTTTCCAAAATGTATAATAGAACACAAATTCTCCCACTCTTGTTGAAAATGTTTCCTTGTTTCCTAATTTGTAACTATAAAGTTATCCAAAGTAATTGCAGACAGTTACCTGTGACCCTGTACCATCCTAATTCTTTATAATTTCTTCAATGTACAAAATTCACATCAAGCCACATTTTGTACAGACTCATACACCACAAATCATTTTACCTTCTTTCCGTGTATTAAAAGAATTAACTTTCAGTTAGATAGGTAAACAGTATTCTGTGCGTATGAATACTTTAAAGTTTAGAAGAAAAAGGAAATTGAACTGATGTCATGCTGCTTCTGTCGAAGTCCCATATGGTCTCTGCATGTTAAGGAGTTTGGTAGTGGGGGCACTATGCCAGCACATTCCCAAAGTTGGAGTATGTCAAACCTCTGAGCTCAATCCAGCTAATACTCAGTGCACATCTATTTTTTTCAGTGCATATCTTTTCTTTAGAATCTGTTTTCCACTCCATACAGTCCAGTTTACAAAGGCAGAGCTAAGAGGCTTTCAGACCCTGTCTTGTGAAAATATGTAACAGCACATTGCAAAACAACATTTTTACTTTTACTATTTGATTGGATACTATTTTATCAATCAAAGATTGTTAACTATTATGTATGAATAAAAAAATAATGCCTTTTGTTCCTTTTTTTCTGATAGGACTGTGTTTGACTCAAAACTATCTATTTACCTTTTTAAAAGAATTTTCTCTTTTAAAGACAAAGCAGTTAATAAACAAGCCTCTCTTGTATGAGATAATGCAAAATACAGGAGAAATTCTCTCAGCACTTCAACATCTTCTGTTATGAACCTCTTCAAAATTCAATTTGGGATTTTTTTTTAGAAGTAATTTTCAGTGTAATTTTTTAATCAGTAGATACTTATCAATAAAACTATCCCTAGTTTTTTTCCAGTTTCCCAACATCCCCAAAATGGATGACGTTCCATCAGTTTCTATCCATGCAATACAAATATGCAGAAACAGCAGTAAATTAACATCATTCTTCCCACTAAGAATTTGAGCTGTTTTGTAGTGATATTACCTATAGCACAGGGCTTTGTCCTTTAAACTAAGCTAAACCTTATATGTTCAGCTGTGTTATGCTCAAAAAGCAATTACTAATGTAAAACTTCTCTGTTGGTTAAACTACTGACATTTCACCCAAGTCTTTTGCCCAGTTCTTTCTTTTGTTACTTCCTTGGGTTTGGTGGGGCTTTTTAATATTTTTAGGCTTTGATTCCCCATTTTTAAATGTAATTATCATTGAAGCTGATTGAAAAATGCAACTTCAGTGGGGGTAGAGAAAACTCATTTGAATTTTGTTTATATCACAACTTCCAGGAAAAAAAGTATTCCTATCTGAACCACTTCTTAAACCTTCCTAGGCATCTGTTTCTTTCAACAAAAAGGAAATGAAAGCCTTGGCTTTTTGTATGTCTATTTGAAATCATCCTTTTAACTTTATCTTTCTGTAGGCAAAAAGAGTAATTGAAAAGAACTGTACAGAGAGCAAACCATCCTGACTTTTACCAAGAAATGGAGAAAAAGAGAGAAAGCACTGCATCTTAATCATTCTTTTTCCTCTACAAATTCTAGTTCTCTGAGGTCGTACAAGATGATATGGGCTGCCATTCCATGCTAACCTGTTCATAGACACATGGAATAAGTTAAGCTGGAGGGGACATCTTGAAGCCACCTTGCTTTTTTCAGCAGAGTTGCTTCCTTACTTGAGTCAGTCTGCAGCTTGCACCATTGCATTGGGTTGTTTGATCCCACATGCAAGGTTTCGCATTTGACTTTTTTGAAATGTCTGCAGTTCCCTGAAGCCAATTGCTTCAGCTGGAGGTCCCTCTGACATGTCCCTGGTAAGGTAGGAGTAGATCATCTCACATCCAGACTGCTGACAGAAATGTTCCACAGCACTGAATGGTGGGGAGTATAATATTCAGCTGATCCATGTTACGCATTAAACAAGGGATTCATTCTGAAATGCTTAATAAGGTCAATATTAACAACATCCATTGCTCATCTCTTGCCTGCAGAGCTTTTTATTTCTTCACAGATGGCAATGAGTGTGGTCAAGAACCATTTACCTTTAGTAAGGCCAAGATGACCGTTCCCAATAACCTTTCTGTTCTGGTTTCCAAAACATTTCAAGAGGATTTGCTTCACAATTTTCCTGGGTACTGACATTAGGCCTACCAGTTTGTAGTTACCTAAATACTCCTCCTTTCTTTTTCTGAAGATGCTCATAGTTAATATTTTCATTTTTTTCATTCATTTTTTGCATAATACTTTAAAGACATTCATGAGCAGCCTCTCAACACCACCCACCTCCTTCAGGATTCTCGGAGGATTTCCAACAGCTCACACTTGCTTATGTCCACTTCACTTAAGCAATATCTAACTCAACTCACCTCTGCTGTGGGTAGTGCTTCCCCAGAACCTGTACTAGGTGCAGAGAGCTGGGATTCCTGAGAGCAGGCCTTGCCAGATCGAGGGCCAGGAGGCATAAATTTTCTTAGTCTTTGCCTTGCTTCTTTTGTATAGCCTATAATTTTCCTGAATGAGCCAAAATGCATTATTTTGGAACTTAAGCACTTGACTGCAGTTGTGTGTTTTCTCACTTTGCCCAGGATCTTAAACAGTACTGCTTCAATGTCAGTCAGTCAGATTAAGGTTGACAATGACTGTCACATCCTTGATTAGCTCTTCCCTATTTATGTGTAGCACCAGAGTCTCTCTTCTGGTTGTTCTGTCCAGTCTCTTTGCCAAATAATTGTCCCCCATGTGTTCCAGAAATCTGTTGGATTGCTTGTACCCCACTGCATTGCCCATCCAGCAGCAGGCATTAAAATTACTTCTTAAGTTTGCTAAAGAAAAATAAAAAAGAAATGTAAGTCACCAATGTTCATCTTAACATTAGCATACCATTCAAACAAAAGACGAAGCAAATTTGGTGTATGTCCAATGCACACTTCAAATATTCTTATCAGTGAAAAGCCCAGTGCATTCAAAACACAAGAGCTGAAATGTCCTCTATGTACCTTCACATTCTCTCCTTTAATGTAACTGTTAGCAGCTGCAGCAGCAAGAGAAACTCAGACAGGTGAGTTTAAAATTTTGTGTGAGAGTACCACGCAGAGTACTCTGAGGTCTCAGTCCTCAAAGGCTATGAAAGGGAAACTTTTAAAGCAGGCAGTGTCTGCTTTTTTCCCTGCTTTCCATTTTTCATTGGAAATACTCTCTAGAAGTGATAGCAGCCTTACCTTCCTCACATTACTGCAAATAAGCCACAATTGGGGCAGATACAAAGAAAAGGGATCTGTCAGCTTTTCACAGTACAGCTTCAGTATTCTTCACAGTGTACTACAAACGTATGAAAGAAGTGGCCATCCTTGAAAAGCAGTGTAAATTACAGGGGAAAACAAACACAGACACTGACAAATAAACACACCTTAAAGGGGAAAAAAAAAACCCACAACAAAAAATCACCAAAAAACCCACCACCAACAAAAAAATCCAACCAACCAAAAAAACCCCCAAAAGCAGAAAATAGCTTGATTTCCCACTTTGGAGAGATGGAATAGAGAAAAACAACTCATTCAGTACTGCACTGTCTATTTCAGAGGCAAAAACTAAACATAGGACTAAATGTCTTCCAGTTTGAGGTTTTTCTTAAAATCAGTTGACAAAAATAAGCATTTGCCAATCCTTTTCAATGCAAAATAGTAGATTAAATGAATATTAATGAACAAATTACAGTTGCGTTTCAGTATTGACTAAAATATTTAAAATAGACATATGAAAAAGAAATTTGTATTTAGCCCTTTGCAAGTATATAGTCAGAAAAGTTAGCAAGAGATTTTGTTTTTTCCAAGAGGCTTTTCAGAGCATCAATACCAACAAAGTTGAACTGAGGAAATATCCTTTCTGTTTGAAATTTGTAATCAAAATCAATTCTTCACTGGTTTGAACTGTACTGTTAAAATTTACTTTCAATTTTCCTTTTAAATTTTTCTTATTCTCACCATTTGCATAATTTTTATAGTTCTCTTTTGGATTTTTTAATATTGTTTCACTGTTTCCAAATAATTTATTTTTTTCAGTAATTTAATTTTTTCCAAAAGAAGTAAAAGAAATTTTTTGAGAAAGAACAATTTCCAGCAGAGGAAAATCATCAGTAGAAATTCCATGCAGGCAACTGCCAAGATATGAAGTTCGAACTCCACATGGATGTAAAATTACCATATATTCATATGTCTCCTTTGGAATAGAAAATATTTTCTTTTAATGGTGATTCTTTACTGAATAATATTAATAGTTATTCCATTCTTTGGAAGGGGGGAAGAAACCCTAAACCAACCAGTTTATTTTCCTCAGTTAATTTTCCTCATCTGCACATGTATCAAGTGACATAAGTGTCAAGGAATAAATATGCATGAAAATGCTTTGATAAAGGATATTTGTGCATGTGTTTGACTTTATTTATATAATGGAACTAATAAAACAGCCCTATTGAATGGACCATCTATTGAGTTCGGTCTGATACAAAAGTTCTGTGTAGCAAAGTTATTCTGATTTACCTCTGAATAACAAAAGTTAACAATTCACTGTCATTTTAAGCAACAAGGAGTACGTTTTTCAGACAAAAATCTACAACAAAAGAATTGCAGAGTTTTGAGGTAGGAATTCCAATAGTGGCAGTTAATACATCCATTTATGTACAATCTGGTGACACAGGGAGCTGGTATTACATTTATAATGATCTAATGTACCTAATATGAAGCTGTGGAAATTAAAAAATGAAGTACCCAAAGAATTGCATCATTACACTTCAGTGATATGCAATAGCAATATTCTTTTAGTTAGAAGAAAAGCAAGTAATTGCCTGTGGTCCAGATCACATTGATTACAGAATCACAGAATCACAGAATGAGCTAGGTTGGAAAAGACCTTTAAGATCATCTAGTCCAACTAAGACCTAACACCTCCTCATTGACTAAACCATGGCACTGAGTGCCATGTCCAGTCTTTTTATAAACACGTCCAGGGACGGTGACT